>VVHJ01000435.1:18506-28507 GCA_015107715.1 Tylochromis polylepis | reverse complement strand
CTTCCCTTGTCTTTTAAATAATTAGGTTAGGTTTAGCTGTGTACTCTGGTGTTTCTAATTTTCCTAGTTACCTCTGTGTATTTATAAACCCTTAGTTTGTGTTAGTCCTTTGTTGTGTCATACTGTTTTTTTTCCCCATAGGTTTTCTCTTGTCAGTCTCACGTTTGGTTTTGTGGACTTTGTTTTCTTCCTATTGGACTTCTGTAACATCAAAATAAAGCTTGTTTATTAACGCCCTCTGACAAGCCTGCATTTGGACAAGGACAATGCCCAGTTTTGCAATTTTCAAGAAAGTGATCTGGATCTGTATGTGTATTTTGAATAGGTTCCTTCTTCACACACACACAAAGTTTCACGAAATTCCTGTGTTCAATGTGGATTTCATGAAATGTGGTACATGCAGACAGACATACAGTGCTGAACAAGCCTTGGCAAAGGAAATTTTCCATATAACATGCCAGTACAGACACAGTCTTTGTTCACCTGCATGACGATTAGACTTGCTATATGTTGATCCACTACAATAACTTTTTATACACTTTGTGTCCTTCTCTACTGTCTTGTTACATAAAGGGCAAACTACTTGTAAGCTAAGTGGTTGAGTGGTCATATGTGCCCATAATTCCTAGTGAGACAGACTTACCAAACTCTGAAGAATTTCCTTTTAGAGCATTTTATGACGGCTAAAGGAAAATTCCTTTTATAATACAAGTTATAATGGCTCTCTCTTCACTGTGTTTTTGTTTGATGACTTTACAACTGCCTCACAGTAGCATTAGCTTGTCAAACACTTGAGCCAGTCGTCACCGATAGATAGAATGCTAATTTTACCAAGTAGCTGTAGTTTAGGCTATAAGAATTACATATCAGTCTGAATTTGCTCAAAGTAGAGTTTTCTTATAGTAGCAATATACAAGAACTGAAGGTCAACCATAAATGAGAAATGTGGCGAATTAATAATCGTCAATGGTGTATCATTAATTTCAGCTGATTACCTCACTGGAGAATTTTACTGAAATTCTTTTTCTTCCTACTGTTGGCTCTGCTTTGCATATTGTTGACTACTCCATGTAATTATGAGCATTATAAGGTCTTATTGTTGCTGAAAAAAACTGTTTAAGCTTTTTTTCTTGGCCCCACTTGATGCTTTTGTAAAGCTGCTTTCAGGAGAGCGAGGATATCAACAATTTATACTACTGTGCTGCTGAGAAGAGTGTTACAGTTATTTTAGCTCATTATCAGGCCACCACTGTGAGAATAAGGTGCAAGTAGTAAAAACAGCATAATATAATATGAAGGACAGCCACTGCAGTTAGCAGTAATATTACACATACCTTAAAACATACAACCACACATCATGTATTTTGCCCATGATGACCATCCCACTGGTGCAATTGTCAATCATGCTAACAGAGGAGAAGATGGTGGGTCAAATCCAGCCAGAATTACAGATGCAATGCTGAGGAAAACAACCAGGAGAACAAATCCTCTGGAAATTTTTACTATTAAAAGCTCTGCTTCAAACCTTCTACCGATGCTAACATTGTATGCACAGACAGTTTACTGCATTCTGTAGTATGTTTACTACATTCTGCTTTGCCACTGAAGTGAGTGATATGATGATCTCCAAATCTTCAGATTTATTCTTCTTAGCTTTTCTATTCTGCCAGTTTGCATTAAGCCCATGCAGGGAACTCTGTGACCAATAGACCTTGCAGTTTTTTCATTCAGGCCAGAGATTTTACCTCACTAACTTTATTATGTTTCTAGCAATCCCTAAGCATTTGCTCTCTGAACCCAAAGTCCAAAGCGATCTCAATCTCAACGGAGTGAAGAAGGACTCCAGAGAAGCCGAAGGGCAGACTACCAAAATCAAAAGCACTTTTAAATTCTGAGACTGAAAATAAGACCTTAAAGGGCATTTTTATTAGACTGTGAGGAGGCTGTGATGAATGGGATGCACTGTAAACATTTTCACAGGGGAACACCAATAATGCTGGAGCATATGACACTGGGAAGCACAGACAAATGCGGGAGGCTTTGAGGGGGGAAATTTTTGTGTTGAAGGGGTTTTTTCTGGTTTTGAAGGTGCAGTGTCAGCTCACTTCCTATGATTTCTGCTTACAGCGCCAGAAAGACTCGGTCACCTGGTAGGTCACGGCAAGGCATGGACTTCGTTGGTTGCATAGCGACCGCTCTCAATGCCATTGTGTTGCTTTTTGAAACTCAACTCTTTGTGTATACCTGTAAACAAGATTTTTCCAATGATGACCTGAGGGATACAAAAATAAATCATTTCATGTTACCAGAGGGACTCCAAATTGAAACAGTACTCCGATGCCTAAACCACAGGGCTTGTCTGTACACAGAGCGCTGAAATACTTGATATCAGAGGTTAGTTGTGTGAAGGCAAACAGTTTCTTGCAAATTAGAACATCGGTGGAACTAATGTACATACATGGTGCCAATTAGAATGTATTAGAGCTATTTTATATGACCATGTATCCTTAGTGTTGGATATTCTGAAGGCACACTTTATTTTAAAAGTTAATATTAAGTGAACAGGCATAAAGAGAAGTCTAAACATCATCTTATTATTTATGCTGCTTATAGGACTAAAGCGATGTTTTCAGAAACTTGACAACATGCAGCCAGGTTTGCGTCCCCTGTTTAAAGGGAAGTGCAAATTCAATTACCATGTGTGAATGTATCTAGCCTGCAGGCTTCACAATCTAAATGGTAATCGCAAGCATTCATATTTTTGCTCGGAACCTTGCAAGGACAGTCCTTCAACAACATACCTTCAATAGCTCATGGGATACTTGAGACAATGAGCATATTTAATGGATTAAATAACCACCATCACATAATGAAGATATATTCACTTGCTAATTGTTTTATTTCATTTTCTATTGCTGCTTTACAAGAAACAAGGGTTCACCAGCAAATCTTTCAAATTTAGACATGTTTTTTGACTTTTAGCATTCATCAGAACCTGGTTTGACTGAAAAAAGGCATTCATAGGTAATTTTAAGTTGGACAATTGGTTGGAGTGTTTGATTGCCCCCAGCTTCACCCTGCCAGACTGAATGTGCTCAGACATTGTTTTGATTTCAGGGTGAGCTACACTACCTGTATCAGATTGTCTATGAAAGGGGAAGAAAACTACTACACCCTGCCCTGCAATCTTCACTGGGCTGAAGTAAATTGCTTTCATTTTGGTTGGCTCCCCTTTGTTATAATGTGACAAGGCTACTGATTAGACGAGAGGGAGATCAATAAACTGTCAAGCTTGTGGCTCAAAAGTGGTACAGGGAAATCAAGAGAGAGACTTTTTCTCCACCCTGTCACTGACTGGAGTTCACATTGAGCCTCCAGTCTTGAGGGTTAACACTCCCATCTGACTTAACACTTGGGAGTTTAATTTCATGACCAACCAGTTAGCTGCATAATATGGCTAATACTTACTATTATTGTCATTAAGTCTTCATCACATGATAATGTTTCACAGTGGCTGCTTAACTCCTTTCTTTTGTTTCTATTCTGTCTCTGTCCATTTACACTTAGCCACATTTACACTTTCTCAGGCTACTGAATTTATACAAGGGCTTTGGAGTCATTTCCTCCATTTCTCCAGCAGATGCTTTCAGACTTTTCTACCTTTCCTGACTCCCACCTCTACCTCTATTGTAGTATTCCCTGTGCTCATGCCTTTTCCATCACCTGACCTTCCCCACCCAGTTACACACCCATTTCTAATTCCCTGTAGCCTTGTCTTTTCACATGTTCCAAGCCACTGTCTCTTTGTTCTCAACTTGTCATTGTTGTCCAGCCAATAACACATGCCTGGTTTTGTTATGTGTGTCATGTTCATGTTGTGTTTTTGAAGCTCTGCTATCTCTGACCTGCCTGCCATTCATTTTTGGAATCGTATAAAAGGTGGAACGTGTTTTTATGAAGGAAATAAAAACACAATTTGGGGTTGGGCTGATTTTTCTATCTGTGTATCGATTGTGGCATTAAGTAAAAATGTCCCGCTAAGATAATTTCACTTCAAACAACATTTCTCTCTCTGACAGTGGAAGAGGTGCTGAAATGAATTCCTGTATAAACATTTTTCACTTTTGTTTGTACCACAGTAGAAATACACAACGACTGTTGGGAGGGAGATGAGGGAAATGACATGAGGCTAAGGTCAGCTTGGCTGGAAGTTAAACCAGGGACTGAGCCGCTAAAGGCATTGTAGACCATGTGGTATGTGACCTAACCACTTTACCACTGGGTAGATTTTACATTTGCCACTTCAATGAAAATGAACTAAACAGAAATACTCAAAATTGTCTCTGTTTACAAACATTTTCCTGATATTCTAAATTCTAAATTACCATTAAAAATGTTTTAAAATTTCTCACTTTTAACATTTCATAACAGGTTTTGAATGATTGCCCAGTCAAGCCTTAATATTTGGCATTTCCAGGATCATAGCAATGTTGAACATGATCCTGATAATACATTCTACACACAAAGGGTGGTGTTTTATATATATTCAGAATTTAACACATTGTCTTATATTGTGTAGAGCATAAGCATGAGTCTGCTGTTCATTTAGATACAGTATGTTGGTACTTGGTTGGCTGCTGTTGGTTGCTAGTCAAAACTGAAACATTTTCCCTCCAGTCGTGAGCCACCTCGAGCCATCTGTGATGCAATGGAATATTTTTTCTTTCTTTTTCTGCTGTAGGGATTCGTGTTCACTGACAGTGATGCTGATAGGATGGGACAGGTGTCCTTTTGATGTCCTCAGTGCAGTTATTAACAAGTCACATTGTATGTGAAAATCAACCATAAAGGATAACAGGCAGTAATAGCTGTTGTCTCAGCATAATTGTTTAGAACTCAGGATGCCCAGAGACAGAGACAGAGAGAGAGAGAGAGAGAAGAGTGGTGAATGATGTGTACAGCAGAGGCAAATTTGTGCGTAGCACCTTTTGAAGATTGTCCTTATCCAAGAAGGGAAATGGAGCAGCAGTTAGCTATTTTCCATCCAATTAGGATTATTCATGAGTTCAACAAGGATACACCTGAAAACAGTTTTTCATCAAATTCCAATACAGTTCTTTAATGATATAGATAGGGGAATGCTGATGAATGTCAAAGACTTAGACACATCCCTCCAGGAAGCAACAGCCAGTCACATTCTAGATCTGTTTATCTATTAATGAGTAGATAACAATCTCATCAGCGCCTGCAGTGTAAGCTGTAAGTTTTGCAAAAAGCAATCACTATGTGTAGTTCATTAGGCCTGAAGCATGGTGAAGCACTTTCACACAACTGACACTACCTAGCACTGTGCCGTTAAATGTGCAACAGCTTTGGATTTGTAACAAGGGGAGATTATTTTTGCTGTTGTAAATGCACAGCAGGGATAGACTTTTATTAAACGTAATACCTCGGAAATAATGTTGGGTATTTTGTGTGAAAACGTGTAATGCTTACCGCTGCAGTCAGTTTAGACTGTAATAAATGGCGTCACATCAGGTAAGCTTGCCTGATGAGAATTATATGGGTTCTTGTGGGGTTTCAGTTTTTGCGCATGTAATGGTTTATCATGTGGAGATCTTTGATTATGAGATTTACGTGTGGCTTCTTAAAGCTTCTCACAGAAAATTACACCACAAGAGTGGAATAGCTTTGCATACATAATACCTACCTTTTAGATTATCCCCTTTTGAGACTTAAGGAGTTGTTGATAGAAAGCCCAGGGGGGACAGAAGACAGAGCCACTTCACTTTGATCCTGACACAAAGATGGCTGCCTCCCAAAAATATCATCTCTTCTCAGCTTGACCCACTTGTTTGCTCTTATCTTCAGCATGTTGAGGGGGAGTGAAATGATATGCTGTTGCAGGAAGAAACTGATTCACAACATTTTCTCCCTATGCTACAGGGTGTTTAGTAGATTCTATGTGAAACATGATATACAACATCTTGCAAATCCTTTCACCCAAAATGATTTACTGCAACTGCATGCATTATTAGCATGAGTGAACCCAGATAATGTGTGAGCTAATATACTCAATGAGCTATACAGGGTTTGGACAGAAAAAAATGTCTCATGTTGAAGGTTGGAGTAGATAAGAGTACCCCACTCTATTTAAACCGCCTTTGTCTATAATAGAGTGGCAGGATGTTCAGTATATGACTACAGGCCCCTGCGATGTCACAAGTGCAGCTAGATCACTGAGCCGGACAAATTCAGGGCTCCGGCAAGGTGACTTTTTATGTGTCCATCATTCATGTATAACACCCATTAAATGACATGTCTGAGATGAAGCATTCAGACCACATAGTAGGAAGAGACCTTTACTTTTGTTTTCAGCGACCAACTTTGTCATTGTCACTCTTCCAGCTGTGCTGTTTGTCACCAGCACTGCTTCTTACCCCTGTGGGCTTAATGACCCACAGCATGAGCCTGTAATATCCAAAGGACACCATTATTAGTCTTCCTTAATAAAGTCAGATTGTTTTAGCAAGATGTCAGAATGTGTTTCTAAATACGGTGTCTATTCTTCCATTTGTCTGCCTGATGCAGATGCTCTTATCATCAGCCGCAGAAACACTTGGTTATGATCTCAGATAATTGATTTTGCAATGAGCGTACGCCTTGAAAAGATGTGCGGGAAAAACACTGAGAGACATCATTAAAAAATATTGAAAATGTAAACGAGGAAATCTTTTTTGCCCATTTTAGTCATCATCATTGACAAAGCGTTCTCTTTTTCAGTATTAACACGATTGCCGGGATTGTCTGGTTGCTTACAATAAGAAATTGTTATATTAATTAGGAAAAAAAAGAAAAAAAAGTGTTTTGTTTTGTTTGTTTTTTTTTCCACGTACAGCAAGGAAGGAATCTGAGTGAACAAGGACTGTGCCAGTGAGATAAGGTGTAGAGTCTCTTTTGCTGTCTTATCAGTATCCTCTGCAGTCTTAGTACTGCCACAGCTCCAGTGGGAATTGACAATAACAACCAAAATGTTTTTTACCCTTGCTTTTTCTGCAGATGGATTTGCGGGATCTTATAGTCTGAAAGCTGTTGCCAAGTCCCAGTATTAAACACTATCTTACCTCATTTAGTCAGAGAGAACTCAAGGAAACTCAAATACATTTCCTAAACTTTACAGGTGTTACCCTCATGGACACACTATAAGGGCATTTTAGCTTTCCATTATTCTTTGCACTGGCTTTTCTCCTATAACCGGCAATTGAGAGCAAACTAAATGCAGCAGCTGAGACTGAAGATTTTTTTATTTTCTTTTTCACCTGAGACCAAGGTGACATTATTTTTACAGGAGTGTATGTGAAGATAAAAATCTGTATATTACTGTGTTTTGGCACTTAACATAGTGACTATAGTTTATGCGTGAAATATACTTTGCCGATTCTCTGCATATTCTCATATCTGGCACAGCCACACAGCATTGAACATGCAAAATCGAAAATGTGCTTTCAGATGATAATGTTAATATGTAATGCCATGCTGATCCAGCAGGAGACTGAAATGTATTTCTTTTCCTTCGCAGTCCTGCACAGATGCTGCTAATATGTTTGTTCCATGTACAGTTTGCCAAAAACCTAACAAGATGACTATGCCACATTATGAAAAGCAGGAGCTTGGATTCAGGACCTTTGTGATGGCACACCCATTCCAGTGTGCCATCACACAAGACACATTCACATTTTCCATCAAGATGTGGATCACTGTGAATGTGGCGCCAATATACAAATACAATTTAGACTCATTATTATCTTACAAAGCAGCATCTCCAGCATTCGTTTTGTATTTCTTGAATTTCTGACTGACTTTTAAAATAATCCATTCAGTATCTGTCAAAGCCTTCAATAATTGAAAATGATCATCATTAGGAGGTTCAAGTCTTCCTCATTTTTCTCAAAAGTTGAGTCTCAAAGTTCATTATTAGCCTTGAATGTATGCATTAAGATGTAAAGAGTATTTTGATACTGTTGGAGGTTAAAAGGACGTTCCTACAACCCACTGGAGACTTTCATCTGTAACACTTATTTCATAAACTATCATGAAAGGGTTTCTGTGTATGTTTTATAACTACGTCCAGCAGCTGTCATACTAAATAATAATTTTTCACTTAGAAATATTTGAAGTAGGGCTATACCACAGTATTTGAAGTAAAAGTAGAAGTATCTCATAGCTATTCTTCAAGACACTTAAGGACAGCACTTGAATATTGTACCGTTACATTTCACCACTGACAGTGTTTAAACCACGTGTGTGAATCTGCTTTGAAATGAGCTTTAATATTGTGGCATTGGTGTTATTTTTATCATACACTTCTGTTTGTTTGCATTTTTTTTTACAGTAGACAAAAATAAATGCCATACATTTAACATTCTCTCACATACCCTCTTCAGTCTTAGCAAGCACCAAAATATTAAATGATTAATTTCACTAGCAGATATAAAATAGTGGCTACGGCTTCCCTCACTCTGTCTTCACGGCTCCTTTTTTGTCCTTTGTGCGACATATAGAGCAGGTTGGAGGGGCTGCAGAGGGGTGACTAATGTATCCAGGTGGGTCATATCTGGCTGGCTGTATAATAAGCAGAATGGGATCAAATTTTGAAAGTGGAAACAGATCAGGAACAGTATCCAACCCCCCGTGAAACTAATGTAGTGACCTTGACCAGACTTGAAGCACAGCTTTGGGTATTTTGCCAGAGGCTGCTCCAAGGTTATTTAGCTTAAGTTTTTCTTGTGTCTCTGTCCATTATTTTGAAGTTGAGTGCCACAGTGGTGAAAATCATGAAAAAAAAAAAAAAACTTAATTCATTATGGCCAAAATTTATGAAGGCAAACTACTGAGTGACACAGTTGATCCAGCTGCAAATTCCTTCTGCACGATGCTTTATCGTTTATTGACCTACTGACTGGCCAAAGTGCCATTTTCTCTGAGCACAATTGGCTGTGAAAAACAAAAATAAGCAAAAAAGAAGGATAGCATAAGAGTGAAATGAGGCATTCAAACGCCCCTCAGAACACAGCAGTGGATCCAGGCAGACAAGTCACAAAGACAGAAGCACAGCGTCACTGTTCGGAGCAACATTTCACAAACAGCTGCACAGTGCCATCTAGAGGTGCCTCAGGCAACAGAAATAAGCAAGAAAATATAAAGAAAAAATAAATAAATAAGGCTGAAGCTCACGCAGGTGTTACCCACATTTCTGCAGGTGTGCATTCTGGGTATCAGATGGTGAGAGGTGATATCTGTCTCGAGCTCATGCATGCGCTCAGAGCCCCTCCAGGTGAAAAGAAGGCAACATGTCACTGTGATTGCTGATTCTGTTCTCCCCTCATAACTAATCCTTCACTGATCCTATTTGGAGAAAATGTGATGCAACCAAAAATGGAGCAAGAATGTCTTTACCAGGGCAGACCCAGCCTGGTGGGAAACAAAGACAGCAAAAAATTCAAAGATACAGAGTACCGTGAAATGTGTCGAGGTTGTGGAGCTGTCACCGGTATCAAATTTTTAAAAAAGTAGCTGCTGTTGAGTAGCAATGCTCTGTCCTTTTCTGTTTTAATCACTAGTACTCAACTGTCCCCAGCAGCAGTGTGACATCTTTAACACTGCAGGTACACAGCCTCAAGATATACACTGTCATCAATTTTCCTGCCCACTGAGCACACATTGTGCCTGTTCTGTACACCCTTGTCACAAAAGTCAAACCTCGCTGCTCCTGTGTTCTCTCACTGTTAAAATTTACCAATTCACTTGACCAGATATGCAAACATACACTTTAGCTGCTGCCTGCATCCAGAGAAAATACCCCAGGTCCCCATGTCAGATGTAGCACTGCTTATAAAATGAGGGGTTTTTTCTCTAGAAGTAAATGCTACATTATTTTACAGTTAAGAGCCTGAATCAGAAATCCTAAAGTTTTTTTTTTTTTTTCGTTTTTTTTATGCTGC
>VVHJ01000435.1:0-18486 GCA_015107715.1 Tylochromis polylepis | reverse complement strand
CAAGTGTTTTAAAAAAAATTAAAAAAATTAAAAAAAAAAAAAAGAGTTTAGCTGCACATGGAAAGCACTGGCAAGCTAATTATATGAGATGAGTATGCTTTCCTCTTAGACTCTGAGCCTGTTATTGAGCTATCTCTGTAGATTTAAAGCAATGCATCCTAAAATCTGGAACATGGTCTCACTGTTTATATCATTAGTAAAATGATTAGACTGAGTAATAAGTGCTTATTTACCTATATGGTCAGCAGATATCAAATCATTGTGCATAATCATATGTCTGTGAAAATAGGTGGAAAAATACAAAGTGATTGCATTTCAGCATTTGTCTTCATGAAGTTTTGTGTGAGTATGAGCTCTTTTTGTGTGTAAGGCGAGTGGGTGGGAAGTAGGTGGATGAGGTGAAGTGAGGTGAGGTGAAGAGCATTATATTCTGGGGGAAAAAAATGGGGACAGAAATCTGGAGTGGGTCCCAGTCTGAATTAATTGCCAACACCTAAAGCAAATGTACCTTCATTTTCACCACCTGATGATTACAGAGGTCACTGGAGCTTTACAAGCTCTTGTCCTCATTCTCAACGAAAAAAGAGTTGCTGCAGGGCTTATTGTGACTTTAACCAATGTCACAGATGATTTTCCAAATTTGGGATCCTTCCAGGACTTTTGCATATGTATTGAAATCTTTATATGTGCATGCAACATGTTTTGGGTGCATACACTTTTCCAACTTTCCAAACGTGAAAAAAAAACCATAATTATTTCCTGAATTTGATCCAGTGTCAATAACAAAAGTCAGTAATGATAGAAAGGTGTCAGGGCTTACACCTATATTGACTGCAGCCATTTAATGTCAGTTATCCTCATTAGAAAATAATTCTATAAACTGTATACTTCATTCAGTTTTAACAAGACTAAAATAAAATGGAATGAAATTTGGAAACCTCTCCATGGTGTCGGACACCATGACTCTGATAATTGTTGGAAATCTTCTACCACCATCAGCAGGTCAAAGTTTTCAGTTCAGCAAAGAAATATCACAGTTATATTGGCACACAATTTTGCAAGGCATATTTATCTTTTTTCCCCAAGACTGAATCCTAATGACTAACAAATTATGAGTGAGAAGCCATAATGTTTGGCACACATATTCGTCATTCAGTGTGGTTCATCCTCTAATTATCCATTTTGTACCATTATTTGGTCTAGTTTTCCATTTCTGTTCATAATTTAACACACTAAACTTTCCTATCAAACTCAATTTGTCTTGTTACAGAGCAACAGTTGCAGTTAGCTTTGCTTGTTTCGTCCTTTTATCATCACGCTGTTAACCAACAGACTGTACAGAGAAACGGGAAAGGAAACTCATTTCAAATGTTATATTTCAGACTAACTGGAACAATTAGAAGTTATGGTGCTCATTTAACTTTATTGTTAATAGTACTGTTGTTGTCATAGGGCCTGTTATAGTCTGCATGTGTATATTTGGGTTATATTTGACCCTTGATAAAACACAGTGTGATAGAGCCATCAGATGTTTGTACTTGATAAGGACTGGACATGTTTCTAGTCAGAAAACACAGCTTGACATTGGGTAACTTTGTGGCATAACTGTCTGGACAGATGACCTGAATAATGTTTTGTCCCCTGTCAACATCTCTAAATAACGCAACTCCCATATTTCACATCAAAACCATAATAGAGACCGTCATCTTCACGGCACTTCAGTGTATTTTGTTGTTAACCCTGCAAATTTGGGTAAACTGGTTTATAGGTAGAAATGTGTTTTTATGTACACTCCATATTACTGTAGGAATCTAATACACGTTTAGCCTGTTAAACTGCAATATAGTTCAAAATTTCATTAAATAAGGAATCGACAGGGTTCACTGCCACATCTTCTTAAGGATGTAGAATAAAGGTCCCTTCTTTTTCTGTGTGCAATGGCTCCCTTACCACAGTCTCCCCTGTGTAATCATTACTCATGGCTCTGTTCTTTCCTCTCTTTGAGGCTGACCTTCATTTTGATCTCAGCTACTCACCTGTAAAGGTTTGTGACTGTGCCTTGCACTGTTGTGTCAATATCACCAAAGACATGTAAACATCAAAACTAAATTGTTAACATCACTGTTGTGGTCATTTAAACTATAGTTTTCCTTTCCAAGATCGCGTTTCGTCACGATGACATGCAAACACACACATGCACACACAGACTCAAAAGGTATAAATGATGCTAGCCATACCGTAGAGACTGGTAATGAGATGTTGTTATTGATATTGTGTGTCACTTATGCTATATGTTGGTATTTCATCTGAGGCATTATTGAAGTTCATTTGCAGCCTGCTTCAGGGAATTCCTTGAGGAAATACCATTGTTCATTTGCACCCTGTATCACTATCCCATCATGCAAACTGCATATTGATCCATCCGGCAAATCCTTTATCCTAGAACTTCTGCTCAAAGCGCCAACTCACAGGTGTTCCTCCCATCAGCATGTTAATGTTTTTATTAATTTAATAATTATTGTTTATTTAGTTTAACTCTTAGCTCAAACAATCATCACACAGCCGTCAATCAAAACAAAGATAATTAGAGATGCGAACTAGTGGAGCTCATGAGATAGAATGGATCTCTCCAGGCTAAAACTGAGTTCCTGCATGTTACTCATTTCTGAAGTAACATGCATACTAGCAGAAAGTCAAACTCTCCCATCATCTGGTTTCATTGTTAATGTTTGTTGCTACCGTCTGTATTGGCTAAAGATTACTACTACTACTGCTACTACTACTCGACTAAACGCAACTAATAAAAAATACCTTGCTGTCAAAATCACCACGACTGTGGTGATATCGACAGCAAGGTATTTTAAATGAAGACATGGATATGCCAGTAATGACCATCCAGCCTTTTCGTGTGACTCAGTGGTAAGTGTGACAGCTGTACTGCGCAATAAATCATTGGCACCGTAGCCAGCATCGAGTGATTTAAGGCTAGGAGCAGTATTTAGAGCATTCGAGAAAATTCAGTAAGGTGTGGAGTAATTTCAGTGGACAGTAAGGTGGAATATATAAGGGCCAATATGAGCGTTAACCTGATTTTCAAGATTACTTTTTTCAGCTGTCTTTTTTTGGGTTGAGAGGGGAGGGGGGTCAAGCTGGTCAGTAGCTGCTTTGCCAAAAGTTTTGAACTGACAAACACCAGAAATGACAAAATGACTCTTTGGGCATTCGATGATTGTCAAAAATGAAAAATCTTCTGCACAAGGCAGCTAAACACTAGGCTGTTTATTAGTGAAACTGTGGTGCAGAGAGGAGGCACTGTGGACTGTCATCAGCACTCTCTATTCACAAATTTTTGGGGGGGTATCCCGAGAAGTGAGACAGAGAAACTGTCTCCTTAATATTCCAGATGTTTCCTCAGGAGCTTCTCATATTGCCTTGGGCAAGACAACAAAGAGAGACAAAGAGAAAGTTCATTGAATCATAATGTCTCCTCTTCCTCAGCATGCGAAGGTTAGCGCTGTATTGTGTGTGTTGAATTTTCTCAGCTTTAACATGTCAATTCACAAATACATAAAATTCACAGGTAGAAAATATTTTTCTGATGAATTGAAATTGACAAGATTGAAAGTGAAATCTTATATCTTTTGTCACATTCTCAAACAGTGGTTTTCATCAGCAGAAAGCATGCCTCTAGATGTAGATGATTAATGTACACACTGCATACATACATAACACATAAACTACAAGTAAGGGCAGTACAAAAAGAGGTCTGATCTGATATGGATTACATCACTATTTTGTAGCTTTTCAAACTGAAAAAGGAAAAAAAAAATCTTACAAAATAAGTCTTCATCGTGATAGGCCAGGTATACAGAGGTGAGATAACAGGCTATTCTCTTCACTTTCCATCATTCATTTTTCTCAGCTGTATACGTGTGAGACCAAAAATTTTAAATGAAAGGATCTATGTTTCCTCTTCTTGATTTGTGTGTTCAAAAATGCTTCTGCCTTCAGTCAGCCAAGAACTAAATGTTTTTGTTTATCGAATTCAGTTTTTAATCTTTTATACAGATGAGTCACAGTTTTAATTCTGATCCAAGGCACTCAAGTTCTCTAGCTGCGACTTACATGACATAATGTATGGGGGAAGTTAATGGCTCTTTTACTTCAGGTATCCAGAGAGTATAAAATAGCATCTCTCACTTTGGAGCTCTGTTGTATCTTACTGTGACAGCAGACCTTTGATGTGTTTTGCCATTCAGAGCAGGTTTAACCACTTAATCACTTTTTGGAAAATAACACAGCACGAGACTTTAGGGAGAAAAACAATGAAGTTGCAATGTGTGATCACCATGCAACAGCAGATTCAGTGGCCAATCTGTTGGTAGGGAGAGATGGATCGATGGATGAATACTTTCCTTGATGCATCTGCAGTAATTGTCGGCATCGAGTTCACTATGACCTACAGGTGAAAAAGTAAAATTTGCTCCGAAAAAAAAAATGTATTTATGAATCAGGTCAGAACATTGCAGTTCATATTTGTTTTTCTCTGTTTTAATATTGTATGACACCCATTCCAGTGTGCCATCACACAAGACACATTCACATTTTCCAACATGATGCATGCCTGCGTGAATCAAAGCAGCAGCTCACATCAGACAACCCGAGTTCTCTTAGTGGAACTTGTGGGCTGACACAGTGCAGGTAAGGTGACCTGAGGCACATCATCCTTTTTTCACTATGCAGCTACCTCCTTATAAATATAGCATCAATAGAGTAGCTGTCTGGTGTTTTGGGGTGAGGCGAATGAGGCAACTCCACCTGAAGACTCAGTGATCTTAGATGAATGGGATGTCATTCAGGAAATAAGCAAGGGAAAGAGGGTGGATCTTATGCCAAGTGCTGCAGCTGGTGGTGAAGGCCATTCCTCTCAGCCTCAGTCACTTTCTAAAGCTTAACCTATCTTTGTGATCCTTTGCAGAGCTGTGTGGAGGAGCCTTTCATGAGCTCCCCCGCTCCTGTAGAAAAATCTTTAACCTCTTTTACAAAGAAGACCTAATGTTCAGCCTTAGCTATTTTGTATCATTTTTTGAGTCTTTGGTCATGTGGAATTTTTGCTTCGGTGAAATTCTGCTCAAAAGAATAATACACCGTGCCTAGATCGCATCTTTTACACGTGTGACATGTATTTATATTTACAATGAGATTCATGAAACTATTGCACTTCTCCAGTAGATAAAATATTTTTCAACTACCCGTGGCCTCTGACTATTTCAAAACAGACATAGTTAAAGTAACAGCATAGATGTAAAAATGTTTTGGGTGAATAGCAGTGTGTATAGCTATATGCCAGTTTGATAGAAAAATAATTTTAAAATTCACCCCGATTCATGCCAGATAATTGTACAGGAAAAGCTGTTGAAGTCTATCTTCAGTTGTCCTAAGAGAATTGTTTTTGACTGTGCACAGGTGGACCTATCAATCTAGCGCCTGTTTACATGGATGCCAGATGTTAGCCAGCGTGACCAAAAGCAATTCAATACTTGGCTTTTTTTCCCCCATTTTCTCCTTCTTTCTCTTCTTCTTCATCTTTTTTTTGAGTATCACTGAGAAAAATGTCTGTTACTATTGCTTTTAAGTAGAAAACATGTTTGCCTGTATTAACAAGGAGACATTAGGTGACAGGAAATATAAATAACTATGGTGACAAGCCACAACATGTCTATCATGTGGATGTTGCAAGCAACAAGAAGTAATGATAAGAAGTATTTTATAAAATGTATAAAAACAGTAGAAAAATTTGTAATTGGTAAATACTATACACTTTGTATAAATAAATGAAACATATCCATAAGCATGTGATTGAGTCATAGCCATTGAATTTCTTCAGACTGCAGAACAGTGAATGCTGCTAATTAACAAGAATGATTAAATGGCCAAACCATTTTAGAATACAGTCTCTTTCGTACTTGTCACTTGTCAGATAAGTGAAGAATAATCTTTAAGATCTGGATGAATGTGATGAGCTCAGTGGAAGAACCAATGAACACTTCTCCTGATGAAAACTGAGGTGAGGGCTGCATCAATGTGACGCTAAAATGACCACAGATGGCAGAGAAAGAACAGTTTCAGAAATGACAGGCTCACTGAGAGTGAGGCTGTGGGAAGACCTCACTGGTTTAACGGAGTGAGTAATTTCCTCAGTCATCCAATGTGTTGAATTAGGAAGAAGGAGAAAGACACAAAGAGAAAGAAAATAGGTGGTATAAGCTGAGAAATACATTTAAAATCTCCTTTTTCATACAATGTATCCCAAAATTGTAACAATTTTTGTTAATTTTACAATGTAGTGTGTAGTGGCAATGCATTCAGGTTAATTTTAGTAACATTTTGAGTTTTTAAAGTAGAAACAAAATAGTTAGAGGTAAAGTTATTTTATTTACTTTATGACATTTGCCATTTAGACTTCACATATCAAAAGAGGAGCAAACTGGAATATGCACTCAAAAGAAAAAAAGATTCTTAGCTAGTGATTGAGCGCAAGATAAACAAAAAGGAATTTAATGTATACCAATCAAGTATATTTAATTGTACACCAGATCCCATTAAATTTAATGGGATCTGGTGTACAATTTACATTGTACTTGTGTAACAAAATTACATGGAAAATTGACATCAAATTACTTACATTCAGGATTTTGGCCATGATGTTTTTTGGAGTGTACAGTGTTGGTTTATGTTTTTTGATTGGTTTTTTTGTTTTTAATTGGACACTATACTTTAATGGAAAGAAAACTTCCAAAAACCTTTGTAAGTGAATACAGTTCAATTAAACTCTGCCATGCAAATGGAATAAACAACAAATCATCAAAATCTAGAAATGCCACTGCCTTTTCTGGGCTTAGATTTCTTTAACATGGATGCAGGTGAAGTGGAAATTGTCCTGCAGTCTGAGAGATAAAAAGTATGAGACAGTCTGAGACGAAAAAGAAAAACTGAATGTCTTTTTTGTAATCATGGACACCAAGTTGTCCAGGAAAAAGAGGAGATGGAATCTCTGGCTTGTTTTCAGCACACATTTCAAAACCAGCATCCGTGATGGTGTGGGGGCACACTAGGGAACTAGCATATTTTTGGAAGGCCTCATTACTCTTTCCATGGAGGACCTTGGTTTCACCAAGACAATCCAAAACTATATTGCTATGCACTTGTAGGGCTCTGTAGTAAAGGAGTCAGGTGCTGAACTGGCTCTCTGCAGTCCACACTAATCAGACTTGGACACAGGGTTTTACATTATCATTAGGCTGATGTAGGTACAGCCACAATCAGGTTATAGTTCAGACCAGATTAAACAGGGCAGGAACGCACAGCACATGACACAACATAACAAGACAGGTAAACAACTGGTGAAAACAAAGCGCATCAGTGAGTACGACAGAAAACAACATGTTACAAGACAGGAATGAAGCATAACAAATCAGTACAGTTGTTGGCACTTATTGCTGGTTGGAGTTCAGTCATGTCTGCCGCAGGTCAACAAATGGCTTTGGCTGCTGGTGACCAGTTAAACAGTATGAAAGCAGTTATAGCAACAAAGGCTGAGAAAGCTGGTTAGAAATGCTGCTGTTGCAGTGGAGTGAGTATCAGTGTTTGTTTTTCTCAAGGGTTTGTGTCCAATCTGTTTCTTTATGTGCTATGTTGTACATGCTAATGTATCTCTTGTGCTGTCAGAGGACAAGTTAGCTTGGTAGTAAAAGTCCAGCAAAACTCAAAACCCTGGACTAAGGGCCACAATTGTGAGTTTGTTTTAATCTGCTTTTTTTTTTTTTTCATTTTGTGTTGCCATTCAGTTACATTTCTTAAATACGTTCAGTAGATAAAAGGATTTTTTATTTAACCCTCCCATTGTACAGTATAATTCTACCACATGCTAACATTTTTTGATATGCCGTCTCTGTATCTGTGTTGAAGGTTTTTTTGCATTATGGGGACCACTCTGTTCTCACTTGGTGTAATTTAATTACAGCGGACCTTGGCACACCCAGGCAGCGCCCACGCAGAGCAGTGCAGAATGCCAGCCGGGAACATCCTGTCTTAGGCGACAGGAACATCAGATGCGACAGATGGCTCATAAATCATGAAGGTACGTGCACAGTGTCGATGGGAGGCCTTCCTCTGGAGAGCACACTGTGAGCAGGTTGGCTGGGGGAGCATCAGCTCGGCAACATGAGCACTGGACATGTAGCTACTCCAACTGGCTCCTTGGTGTCACAGAATCAGGGGAATCACTGTGTCATGTTCATTTTCAGCCAGCATACACAAAATGGTAAGGTGTGATGTGTATATATCTGTAAAAAGAGGTTTATATTTGTAAGTTATCTGATTAGGGTGGTCCAGTTATGAAAGTATAAATTTATAAAACAAAGTTACAATCTGATTTGCTGTGTGCACCATATGGCAGAGCTCTCACCTCTAAAACAATAGCATTTGGTAAATCAGGTAGTTGGGCCGGAGTAAAACATACAGCTATTTTCAAATATATTGCATGACCCTTAAAGCAAAAGCTTTTTAACTATTTAAAATATTTACATTTAAACATTTGGAAATTTTATTCAGCAACGTGGATACTTTTTAATCATTTTTTATTTCTTACTTATTTACAGGGTTGGTTGTTCATGAAAAGTCTATAATATATTTTCAGTATTTTAATAAAAGCTGTTTTTGCTTTCCCTACCCTGTTTTCTTAGAACTTGTTCTCTTCCAACAGGCTGAAGCAGAGTTTGACCTAATGGACCAAAAAGCATCGGTGCACCTTTGGATCCTTAAAGTCTATACGGGGATGGAACACCATTCTTCTGAAAGTTATTCCCTTATTTGGTTTTTGGATGATGTTGATTATAGCTCCCAAAAATTGATTCCAATTGGATTTGGACCTATTAGAAGGCATGGCATATATTTTCATTTCTATGCAGATGACACCCAGCTTTATCTATCCATGAAGCCAGATGACAGAGACTAATTAATTAAACTGCAGGAATGTCTTGAAGACATAAAGAACTGGATGACCTCTGATGTCCCATCTGACTGTTGGGGTTTTCTCTGTATTATTGTAGGGTCTTTACCTTACAACATAAGGTAAAGATCCTCATATTTAGGCAACTGTTGTTGTGATTTGGTGCTATATAAATAAAATTCAATTGAACTTTACTGGACCTAGTGATTGGAAAGACCATAGCATATTATTCACATAACTTTCATACTGATCTAGCCATTCAAACACTCCACCCCTATCCCCACCTCACAGTAGGGTCCAAATTTCAAAGTGTTTTCTTTAACTTGTTTGTAGTTTTCAATTCTGAACTTACTACGTTAAAACAAGATATGGTTTTCAGGTATTTAGATTGGCAAAGTGCATGATTTACTTTGCAGGATTCATCAAAATGAATGTTCAGTATTTCTCATTTCAAAACTGCCCCATGTTTTGAGGGGAAAATGTCATATTTCTTTGATTAAACAACACTGAATTTCACATCATTTCTTCACCCATGCCTATTAAAGCGCTTGACTCTATATATCAGGTTTCATCTCTGCCACAATTATTCATTTCTCATCTGTTGGGAGTTAATTAAGACACCACATCATTAATTGATCCTGATATGCAATTCATTCACAGGAAAAGTAATTTCCTTTTTGATTGCTAAATGGCTTGGCTTCTAATCAATGTTTTACTTTGCATTCACTCGTGTGAAAGAGTTGCTTCTGCAAATGCTACGCCGAGTGCAGCAGGTGACAATGTGTTACATCAATAAGCAACGATCCTCTTTTCAGTTTGTTTATCTCGCTTTGAGTCTGCTTATGTTTACCTGTGGACATCTATTGAGTCTCAATACACTGTGACGTAGGAAAAATCACAGCCTATACTATATGTACTTCATCTGTTTGTTTATTTGTGTTATGTAATATTAATAGAAACCTTTTATTTGTTTCAATTAATGACAAAATAAGTAATATGGTTGGGAGAAAAATAGTCTAAAAATTATATTTCCTTTTAATGAATAATATTATGATTTGAGAACATGCGTTGTTATGCAGTTTATTCATTTATAGCAGAGATAGTCTAGCATCACTGAACAGCTGAAAATGTGAGCGGCTGAAGCGGGGTTTTTTTTCCAAAACAAATAAGGTTTTAAAGCCAGAAATCAGCAGCTGGCAAGGCACCAGCCCTGCAGATACATTATGGTCATTTTATTCGATCAGACATTAAATATCTTAGTTATTGCGCCTTTAAGCAATGAAGACTTTATGAATATGTATGCACAGTGGCATGTTAATTACACCCAGGTCAAATATCATTTGCATAATATTAGTGTTTCAGAGGACTGAACGTAGTTGGATTAGGGGTTTTCGGAATCATAACAGTTTTTCTAGTGTCAGATAAGTTGGCAATAAAGAATAAATTATTTTTCAGATTTCACCAGTGTACTCTCCTAATAATTTAGGCTACTAATTTTTTTGGTCAAATGCCAAACAGTGATGTCAAATGTCTGTCACTAAGGAATGTAACTTTAAGTGCTACAATTCAAGTGCAATGCAGGCATCACTTGCTATTTTTCACTTTATATGAATAATATCAGTCAGGCCAGATCTTCAGGACTGTCATATATTTGAGCATATAACATGAATATCTAAAAACCTATATATATGTACAAACAATTTAAGTGCACAGTGATAATGTTTATGATCCCTTTTGCAAAAAAGGTATTATTCTTTCAGTTTTTCATTATCTTGGAGCTGCTTGACTTTTTCTACATGGTGAGCTCATGAAGGGTGCAGCTTTGCCTAACAATGAAGAAACGAGGACTCTGCAAAGGTTATCATACCCCTATGTTACACCTGCTTGATCAGTGGGGTCACCATGCAAGAAAGGAAGCAGCAAATGAAAAATTAAAGATGATTTCAATTTGTGACAAGGAAAACCCTTTGATAACCGGATATGTGGCTGGATAAACAGACTGACAGATGAACTGATGAATAATACACTAACAGACTTTATGAGTGGGATTGATTCCTTCTCAGATCAATACTTCTCATACTTACCTTGATGTGAAAGTGCAGGTATTGCCATTGTGAATCAGAGCACATCACAGCCATCTCCAGGGAACTCCGCTCTTCAGCTTAAAAAAGCAGCAGAAATATTCAGCATTAGCTCTACTCAAAGCTACTGAATGTCACTGGTTCTCCCTTCCCCAGCTGGCTTGCAACAGACACACATGCACACATACACATACTCCTGTGTTTGCATACTAATTTCTTTGTGCTAAACACCTTTCCATCATTCCTCTGATGAAATCTCTAGGCGACCAGATGCACAGTTGTTTGAATTGTTTGTTTGGAGTTTGTTATTCACTTGTTAATGAAACACAAAGGCACACAGCATCTTGAAGTGAAGAGTGGCATGCTGTTATACTCAGTCTGTAACCCAGAATAGGAACATCAAAACTGCAAAATCTCCAATGACAGCTTATCACTTTGAAAGACGAATGAGGACTGAAATTCTGCAAAAGAAGTAAGCGGAATAATTTTTCACACCGATTTTAAAAAGAATATTTACTTAGCCACTCAGCTGGCCCTGGCAGTTATTCTGTGGGATCGTCAGTTCAACACTTTAGCCCAGATTACCATCTCTCAACCTCTTATTTGAACAAGAAGTTCAGTGAAATTATATGACCATTAATGAGTGTGACTGGTGTCTGCAATGCTGACTTCAAGAATTGAATAGAGTTTTGTAATGCCTTTGGTGATACCCTGTTTTTATCATAATGTGGCATAAAAATGGGGTGAGGAATGCTCACTGAGTAGACTGTTCCTATGAATGTAGCCTTAGCTCTGCTGTCTCACTGAGGGCCCTGATCAGAGCTCAGCCTCTCTTGGCTTTGCTATTCATTGTGGTTCCAAAAGAGTCATTGTGTATTAACTAAGTACTCAGAGTGTTTTTAGTGAATCCCTTTTTGTCGATTCAGTTCAATTTTATTTCTAATAGCCAAATCACAACACTTACCTCAATACGCTTTGTATTGTGAGGTAAAGACCCTACAGTAATGTGTTGCAGTCCTTGCTGATGCTTTGCTTTGGTTGATGGTGATTTTGGACTGCAGTAGGGTAGACCCCAGATAAAACTATTTTATAGTTTTACCTGCTGCTGTTTTAAGACTATTTTAACCAATTTGGTATACAAGTGTCTTGTATTTGGGGTGCTGGTGGCCATGGAGGTAGAGCACGTCATTTACCAGTCAGAAGGTCAGTAGTTTCTGTTCCTGCCTCCTCCAGCCCTCATGTTGAAGTATCCTTATTGAAGCCTGAGTTGTCTCTGATGCAGCTACTGGAGTGTGAATGTTAGGCATAGAAAAAAAATTACTTGTATAAACATGGTTTTGAATGGATGAGTAAGACTTGTAGTAAGAAAGCACTTTGAGTACTTAAATTGATTAGAAAGTGCTACATAAGTACCAGTCCATTTACTATTTATTTCAACCTGTTAAACTGAGTTTTTTATTTGATTTTTTTTACCTGAGAAAACCACAAATAGTGTTTGAGTTTTAACGTTTTATCCCTTCCTTAGTGAGGCAGAGTGCCTCAAGTTGCTGAGGTCACCTCCCCACACATGTGAGTGACAGCACAAGTGGGACACCATTTTATTTGCACTAAAGCACAGATGGAGCCAGATTTTGTAAACCGGGCAAAATGGCATGTGAGTGCAATCCCAAAATAGTCCTGACAGGTGTCTTTAGATTTGCGGGTGATTTATAAAAGTCGTGCTATTTTTTAAACACAGGCACAGTCAGTTCATTTCAATATGAAATGCCCATTATGCCAAGAGCCAATTAGGAGATGATATTCCGCTTCAGTTAATTTACTAACAGGAAAGTGCAGTTTGTTAATTGTAATCCGAAAAGCATATAAACATAAGTCATTATGTGTATGTTGAATTAAGGTATATGGAGGCAGCCTGGCAGAGAGAGTCATTATAATAGAAACAGACTTCAGTAACTGACAGGCTCCAGTGAAGTCATTTGATTTAGTAACATGCAAAGTATTAGTAAATCTGGTTCATGGTTGGCAGTTGGTAGCACCCTTGAGCCCTCCTCAGCATAGACTGCCTCCTCAAGTGGCCTCTGTCTCTGTAAGAGTGGAAAAAGGTGCACACAGGTAGCCTACAGCTTATGCAGAAGGAGCAATCTGAAAAAGATAGGAGACTGCAAGAAGAATGTAGTTAGGCAGCATCAGAATATCGTCTACAGGTTAATTTAGGAAATCAAGAAGTTTATACAAGTGAAGGCAGAGACAAAGATTAACTAGCAGAAGATGGCAGGAGTTGAAATAGGCTCTAGGTGGTAGGGAAGTGTTGTCAGATGACTGGGAAAGTACAGCTGAAGTGGTGAGTTAAACAGCCAGGAAGGTGTGTAGTCTATACTTTGGAAAGAGAAAGGAGGACAAAGAGACTTGATGAAGAAGAAATGAAGATGGTAGACAGAATTACTTGGAGGCTAGCAAAGACTGGGGGCAAAGGATATGGCTTATAGGGAGTTTTAAATACGGCTAGACACTAAAGAAGGAGAAAGGGACTTATTTTGATTGGCTAGGCAGAAAGATCAGGCTGGAAAAGATGTGCAGCAGGTTAGGGTGATTAAAGATAGAGATGGAAATCTCCAAACAAGTGATGAGTGTGTGTTAAGAAGATGGGAGGAGTACTCTGAGGAGTTCATGAATGAGGAAAATTAGATAAAGGGGACAGATGGAAGAAAGTTAGTGAATCAGGAAGTGCAGAGAATTAGAAAGGATGCAAAGGACGTGAAGGCATCTATACACAGGGTGAAGATTCAAAAGGTCGTTGGTCCAGATTACATACCTATGGGAGATATGGAGATGTCTAGGAGAGAGGGCAACAGACATTTACGTGAGAGGCTTTTTGAAGAATGGGGAAGTGTTCTGGTACTGATTTTCAAGAACAATGGTTATCTGCAAAGCTGTAGCAACTAGCGAGGGTTCATGCCGACAAGCCATACCATGCAGATATAAGAAAGAGTTGTTGAAGCTAGGTTACGAAGAGAGGTGACTGTTGGTGAGCAGCAGTATGGCAGTATTTTTCATGTCGAAAAAGAGCAATACAGATGCAATGCTTACTTTGAGAGGGCTGATGGTAGAATTACAGGTGCACTGTAGCTCTAAAGTAAGCATATGATGGTCTGCCAAGAGTGGGGCTGTGGTACTGCATGAGGAAGTCAAGTGTGGCAGAGAAGTATGTGAGAGTGGTGCAGGACATTTATGAGGACAGAAAAACAGTGGTGACGTGTGCAGTAGGAGTGATAGATGGGTTCAAGGTGGGGGTTGAATTACATCATGGATAATCTCTGAGCCCTTTCTTATTTGCAATGATGATGATGGATAGGTTGACAGATGAGACCAGGTGGGAGTTTCCATGTGTGATGATGTTTGCAGACGATTGTGATCTGTAGTGAGAGTTGGCAGCAGGTGGATGAGAGCCTGGAAACATGGAGGTATGCACTGGAGAGAAAAGGAATGAAAGCTGGTAGAGGCAAGACAGAATATGTGTCTGAATGAGGAGACAGGTGTAATGGTGAAGGCGCAAGGAGTAGAGATAATGAAGATGGGATTTTAAGAACCTGGGGTCAGTCATCGAAAGCAATGAACAGTGCACAAGAGAGGTGACGAAGTCAGGCAGGCTGAAGTGGATGGACAGAGAGTTGGTGATTTGTGACAGAAATGTAAAATTTTTAAAAAATGTAAAAATTAAAAACAAGATCAGTTTCAAATAAATCAATTATTTGTTGAAAATGCAACATTTGAGGCAATATAGGAAAGCAAAAACTAGAGCTTGAAAATCATTGACTCATTAAAATCCCACCTGAAGAAATTCTTTTGATGGGCTGCAGGGAGAGATAACCTTTCATTCTCGATCAGTACCTATTGCCTTTTTTTGCTGAACAGAATAGAGTTTTACAGTTTGCAGTACTGCTGAATGATGAAAGGCAATTGATTTTTTATTTTTTTGTATTCGGGGGTAATTTGAAATGCTTTATCATACAGTGACTGCCAAAGTGGCAGCTGTGATTAGGCTCCACTATATAGCATCATGCCGTGTTCACTTAGCAATCAAGGTCTCCTGTCTTTGTCTAAAGCTTTTTTCTATCTCTTTTGTTTATTTGTTTTTATTTTATTTTTAATTTTTAAACTCTTATAGTCCCACATTTCTACAAATGCAAGCTAGTGTAGGGCAACTTTCAGCGTTTCTGACTTTCTTATTTGTCGTTTTTGTCATTTACCACAACAACAGCGTCAATATAGTTGTGATACCCATTGTTTTGCATTAGTAGTCATTGTTTCAGTATGTTTTGGTATTGTTGCCAATAGTTTGATTGGTGAACTTGAAACAAGTCAATGTTTGTTTTATATGTTTATCACTTGCTGTGTTCTTAAATATTTTGCATCATGCTGGTTTTATTTGTATTAGACATTTTTCGTTTAAGATTAGTTAATTTTTTATTGTTATACATAGCAACTAGCTCTTTTTTGATGAGGTTTTAAAGCAGCAAGGCAGCAATAGCAGCTAGCAGCATAACTCCAGCTCTGATGTCTACCTCATGCTT
Organism: Tylochromis polylepis; assembly: GCA_015107715.1. Classification (NCBI taxonomy): domain Eukaryota; kingdom Metazoa; phylum Chordata; class Actinopteri; order Cichliformes; family Cichlidae; genus Tylochromis; species Tylochromis polylepis. The sequence goes on along the minus strand of VVHJ01000435.1, from coordinate 2,824 downwards.
CTTTACCTGTCTTTTTCTTGTGCAGGCTTTAATTACCTGGACCTACCTGTAGTGCCATCTTGTCTACTGATTGGCTCCCAGTGTTGTGCTTTCCCTGCCTTTCCCTGCCTTTTGTCTCATTATTAGAGCAGGATATGCAACAGCATTATAATAAAATTATGCACAAGTATATAATAAGCTTTCTGCAATGGGTGTCCTCTCCCTTAGCGATAGGGTGAGGACTTCAGCCATCCAGGAGGGGCTCAGCGTACACCCGTGACTCCTCTACATCGAAAGAAGCCAGCTGAGGTGGGTCGGACAAGGATGCCTCCTGGGCACTTCCTGGGTGAGGTGTTCTGGGCATGTCCCACCGGGAGGAGACCCAGGTGGCAGACCCAGGACACACTGGAGAACTATGTTTCCCAGCCAGCCTGGGAACACCTTGGTGTTCCCCAGATAAGCTGGAGGAGGTGGCTAGAGAGAGGGAGATCTGGGCTTCTCTGCTTAGGCTGCTGCCCCCGCGGCCCAGCCCTGGATAAGTGGAAAAAAATGGAAGGATGATGGATGGTTGGATGGATGGATGGATGGATGGATGGATATAATGCCATTAAAACATCTAACGCAAAACAACACAATGCAAGTTAATTAAGGACACAGAAAGTGGCAAATATCCAAAACCAACATTAAAACCAAAATAATCTGGCTTTTGTCAAACTGTGGCCAAGCGCTATGCATGAACTGTGCTTGGCAGACAAAGGTGTAACTTCAACTTTGCATATGGTAATGAAAAATGTGTCAATTAAAGGCCTTACTAAAATACAATATGAGAAATAACATGGCCACTATCACCAAAATCAAAATGTGCATTCACTTGACCAGCCCCTCTTGTTTGACTTAATATGACTGGCTGTTGTCATTCAACATTATTCAGAACATTTTTGATATATAAGGCCTTTCCATCTCTATAGCATTAAGGAATTAGATATTCCTTTGTTTGGTTGACCTCAGTAGCAGACTCCCCGACGAGATCATGTTACACACGTTGTGGTTGACCTTGCACGTGCTACCATGCCTGGAGGGGAGCTCTTCATCCCTGTGCCAGTAGACATTATACCAAGGTGGGGGTGGAGCAGAACTCTGCTATGCTGGAAATCAGAGGCAGCAAAAAGTCAAATGTATAAGCCACTTATATATATCATGACCTGGATGACTGAGAACCTACACTGACAGACTATTGATTTATTATGTCCATACAGTCACACAACATATAAGGTTGTTGCAACTTCCTGATTTACCTGTAAGTCTGAACAAGAAAGATGATTTCATCAATTTTTGTGTTAAGTTTTTGAAAACATGAGTCCATTAGAGTGTCTTTTAGTAAAGGTCTTACAGCAGCACTGACATTTCCTGACAGCAGATAAGGCATTGCCCCCATGAAGCTGTGCTTGTTCTTGGAGTAGATTTCCGCTGTATTTGCAGTACTGTCTCCCTTCACCACAAGGATGCTGGCCAATTAAAATCTCAAAATCTGTGTTATTCAGCACAACCAAATGGCTGTTGACTGCTGTGCAGGAGCCTACAGCGTGGAGGACAGAACTTCCTATGAAATGTTTAGCGGGTTGGCTTCCAGATGGTAGACAGATCTGCTTAATGCACCATAGGGGATGGTGAGAATACTGCTGCAATAAAATTAGACTAGTCACATAATACACTTTCTAGGCATTACAAGGAAAATGTTATTTCTATTTTTTCTATGTAAAAAGAATTATTTGGTTAAGAAATGAAGATGTCTAAACTGTCTGAACTATAACTGAAATGATAACCCAAATAATTTTAGGCAGTGTCTGGTGGGGGAAAGAAAAGTGGATGTTAAAAAAGAAGTAAGCTTCTCAGATAATCAATAAACATACTGTCAATAGACTGTATGTTAAAGATGGACACAGCTTTCAAGTCTGAAAAGTTAAACTAATCAGTTGAAGTCTATTGAAAATGTCCATTGGCTCCCTTCTCCGTTGACCTCAGTAAACACTTGGACCTGGACAGGTGTAGGATGTTAAGCCCAGACTATTTATCAAATTAAAATCCAAATTACATAAACAACACAAGGCAGCATAGTAGTCTATGTGGGGCAGCATCACTTAAACAAAACAGTTTGAATCTAGGACGCGCTCCTAATCAAACTGCAGGTCTACCTTGTAAGGGGATGGGACCTCGCTAACCAGTGGGTAACATAATGTTACCTAAGTGCATAATTAGTTTATCAAATTATGGACTTACACACTTACACTTGCTGTTTTGGATGCATATAGTCAGAGTGAGTGCAGATGTTGCACTAGAAAAGGTCAAAAGTTGAGTATGGAGTGCTTTTATAGCATAGAGAAAAAATGTAAAATGTCTTTGTTCATAGAAAGCTCTCTTGTGGAACAAATGGTAAACATTTCAAATGTTCTCTTTATTAATTTATATGTTATAATAAATATATTAACAAGTCTGGTTTGCTAGCTAATTTTTTTTTTTTTTTTTTTTTTTTTTTTTTTTTTTTTTTTTTTTTTTTTTTTTTTTTTTTATTTTTTTTTTGGGGGGGGGGTCTGTGTCCTGTTGTCTTCAAGTCATTTGTAATTTTAATTGATATGCAGTCAGTGCTGCTCCAGTGAGGACAGCACAGTGACGCGGTCGTTAGCACTGTTGCCTCACAGCAAGAAGGTCCTGAGTTCAATTCCACCATCAGGCTGGGGTCTTTCTGTGTGAGGTCTGCATGTTCTCCCTGTGTTTGCGTGGGTTCACTCCGGGTACTCTGGTTTCCTCCCACAATCCAAAGACATGCAGTTAGTGGGGATAGGTTAAT
>VVHJ01000434.1:0-20000 GCA_015107715.1 Tylochromis polylepis | reverse complement strand
AAAGAACATGAGATTTATAATGTTAAGTTTGGAACACTTTCACCCTTTCCACTCTCCTGAGTTGTCTGAGAGCTCTATAGGGATCCATATTCGACCGGTGATAAATAATAGCTTTCGAGAGCAATTAGGGGTTTTATATAGTTGTAAGCCAGGAGGTGGAGGAAATAAGACTGTCATCCTCAAAGAAAAGGGAAAAAGGGTTGAAAAAAAATGCCGTGTGAAAATGTGCGTGTGACGGAATATTTGTATTTGTCGACATTTGCATCTGTCACTGTGTGTGTCCCTGGCGTTTATGAGGACTTTTAACTGTGTATGATCCTGGAAGCCACAGCTGACGTAGATGACAATTTAGCAGTCTACTCTGCCTCAGCAATATATCACACATCACCACAAAAATATGGAATACAAAATATGTCTGTCCATAATTTTAAGAAGAGGCTTCTGCCAACAAAATATATCATGGTGAGAAAGTAAGGAGGAAAACAGAAATTGACAACATTATAAATTGCTTTTATTTAAAAAAAAAAAAGCATAAATAAGCATTGATTTAAGCTGAATAGAGAGCAGTATATTAATTAATACCTGTGTTAACACTGGCAGAAGCCTGCTGTGGACAGAAGTCATGATGTACTGTGCATTTAATGTTTATTCCAGTCTTTCAGATGGTAAACAGCAAGTTAATCTCCTTATAAAGCTCAACTTTCAGGAATCCATTTTTGAGTATTAAATAGTTGCTGCCTGTAGGTTGATAGGTTGCTGCAAAAGCTTGTAACATTTGAGTCACAGCGGTTATGGAAGAAAGGGTTTGAATGGTGGACCAACAAATCAAAATGTCATAAAATGTCCACAGAAACTTTCCTGCAACACAATCCACTTCTCCGGTGCCAGCCCAAAATACTTTCAGCAAAACTTTGGAAGTATGAGGATGTGAATATATGCACTGGAAAAGTACATTTAATTTATTTTGTGGAAAAAAAAATCAAATTTTTGACATTTCTTTGGACATGTTGATGTTGTGACCCTGGGATGGCTCTGGCTCGCTGCTCAAATCCGCTTTAAGTGTTGCAAACCTAAGCTGACTATATCTGTCATTCTCCGTGAAGGAGCAAGCTCAAAACTTTTCAATCTACATTTCAGTTCTCGCCAGTGAATTTGTGATTTTGGAGTAACTGGAGTATTCCTTTAATTTCTGCTTTTTAGTCAGCTTACGCTTCAAAAAGGTGAAAAAACATGGAAGGAAAATGCACAAGAATCTTTTGAACAAAGAACCATTACAGTAGCTTCCAATGTGTTCTGCCTCATGGAAACATTAAAAAAGAGAATGAGAGAAGTGAGAAGATTAATGTCCTAGTGCTGGTATTTGTTATCCTAACACCTCTCACCATGGGCATGCACACATGCTGAACACACATATAAACTTGATATGTTGAAACACAGCATTGATATGACACATGTAACACAAATAAATATAGAGCAGGGTATACAAACTTATAGATGCACCCAATAATCCTTATAGACACAATTAAATTCAGGTATCTTACCCCCCCCACCCACACACACACACACACACACACACACACACACACACACACGCCAACTCTGAGTTCTCTTGAAAGAAGCCCAATGTAAACAGCTATAAAGTTTAGAAGGTGTTTCAACCTTCAACCTAAGCTGACTATCCTCTCTGAGGATAAAACAAATAGAGAACCTGACAACCTGAGTGGAAAGAAAGAGCACAGATGGGGAGACGGCATGGATGCACCAATGGGACTAAAACAAAGAGAGAGAGTATGTCTGGGAATGTGAGATGAAAACAAGAGAGGAGGAGGACAAGTGGGAGGCTTTGCTGCATCAGTATGACCTGCTCTTACACCCTGAAACTCTGGGAAAACTCAATATTCCTGAATAAAAATTCCACACGAGTCCAAGCAAAACATTCACTCCAGGCACACTTTCACCTCTTAAAATCAAGCATACTCACACAAACACACACATCAGACACTCATGGCCTTTTTCAACTCTCGACAGGAGCACAGAGCAGCACTGTGTCACCTGGCGCGAGACCTGAACCCTCAACCAGGATAAAACTTCTGACACCATGGTCATGTTTTCAAATGGATCACGTAACACATCAAAAGCGGCAGAAAAGGGGAAACAGAATGACGGAGGAGAGTCGGACAGAGATCATGAATGGAGGGAAGATGAAAAAAAAATCAAAGTGTACTCACAGTCGTCCTAGTTTGGGATTGGACTGGAAGAGAAGCTCTGGAAGAAACTGGAGCTTGTTTCTGTTCAGACGACTGCAGGGAGAAATAGAAGAAGGAAAATGAAGGGAAACATGTCATCGGTAAGAGAAAAGGGCAAAAACATTGTCTAATAAATCAGTCACATCCATGCTTTTGTGTTGACCGAACAATCACCACACAGCTGATTGAATAACCTTAAAGGTCAGCAAGTTTAAACTCATGGAAAAGCCTCTGACTTCCTGTGATCATGGCCTAGAGGTTACCACACTATGGTTTGCGTATACAGGTCATCAGTTTCTATACTCCTTAAAGTCCATTAGCAATATATCACCACTGCATATGCGCTTTAACCTGGTAGTGCAAGATGGAAACAATTTTGGGCTACAAGCATCTTTTAGTGTTTCAGAAAGTTTCAAAAAAATAACCCTAGTCTGAGTATTTATATATTCTGGTAAAGGGTTTAACATTTTTCTAATTTAGCAGTAAGAGCAAAATGAATCAGTAATTAGTGAATTACATAAAAGTCAAGTGCAATACTACATATCGGAACTGCAAAAACCTTGTTGGTTTAGCTTATTTCTTACTTACCTGTGTTTTGCTGAGAGGACAAAAATGCATTAAATTCAAGATTTCATACTTAAACTCAAATTGAAGCTCATCTGTCTTGTATAAGACAACTAATACTGCCCAAGTTCATGTGTCCTACATACATCATACACACTTACAGAGGATTTATACTGTTGTGTTAAATCTACGCTAGGTAGGTACTTCAGAACTGCAAACCGCTCTGAAATCCTACAAACTATTATGTCCTACACTATTGTGACTGGCCTGTTCAGTACCACCGATTCCTCCTGTGTATCTCTGGCTACTTTTTTATTACAGTTTTTATAGCAGTATAATATACTGAATATAGCAGTGAGAGAAATATCAGTCATTGTCTCAATATAAAGACTCACAGATGCTCTAACATTTCTGGAGTGGGATTGCCAAAATGAATCCATCAGAATGGAAGCATGGGAATGCAAAAAAAAATTAGACAAATATGTTTGCCTCTGAAAAAAAGAAAAACATGACCACAACAAAGAGTGGGGAGGCAAGAGGGGAAAAAATCCTAACATTTTATTCATTTTTATCGTGTCTGGCACCTCATATTAAACATGCAACCACAAGGTAATTAAAACGCTATACATATTTGTTTAAAATATAACAAATGTGACCAAACACTTCAACATATGCATTTACACAGAACCATTTACCTCTACACAGAGATTTATGACCAATGAAAAAGTAATAACAAGTAATAAAAACAAGTTAAAGGCACCCACATAATTATGGCCATCTATATGTGTTGTTCTCGCATACAGAATCTTTTTACATTCCAATTTTAACCACATCGTTGCTCATATGTTTGATTATTGCCACCTGCGGATGGTTTTATAATCTTGGTAATCTTTTGCAACATTTTCTTCTCGACTCTTACTTAACTATTGTGGGATAAAAACCTTTTTAGTAACACTTTATATGCAAAACAGCATTCCTTATTTTAGTAGTCTCAGTGGAAAATTAGATAAACATATGACTTTAAATTACAAAGGAATGAAAGCCAAAAGAAGAGAGTGGAAGAATTCAGGTTGATAAACAGAAAGACAGTAGTGGAGCGAGGTGTGTTAGGGTAAAAGATGTTTCCTTGTGTGTGCATGTCTGCAACGAAAGGTGGGGTTGGCTAAAGTAGAGATAAATGAAGACAGTGTAAGCTGAGGGAGTGAAAGTGTTATCAGGCTACCAAAGCATTAGACTGAAAAACGAGGCGTGGAAGGGAAAAAGGAAAGAAAAGAAAGGTGGAGGGTCGCAGGGTCACAAAGTAGGATCTGTGCTGGAGAAGACACAGACACCATCCTTTTAACCCTGTGATAATGATAATAAGATAGTGGCTTTCACTCATGTGTACACCAATGGAAAGAATAATTCAGTCCAAGAAAAGAAGATACCCACCACCTGAAATAAATACGGTAGAAAATACCTGCTAGTATGTGAGTAAAGCACAAGATCAGCTACTATTACAGTTACGAGTCATTAAAGGACATTTTCTTAGAGCACAGATATAGTTTCAAGAGAATAATTCTTTGTGTATTTTTACGCATTAATGATGAGGTTTTTTCCTACTTAGAACCTTTGAAATGACACCAAACCACATGTCTGTGGCATTCATATTTTAATGTTTTGGCAAATTATTCCTATTACTCAGAATCACAGAAAAAAACGAAAGGGTTTAGAGACTAACCCTTACTAATCATAATGAGCAGGGCTTTTATTTCTCAAACAGAAAACCAAAAGAAATGATTTGAAACGACACCTTTTAACAAATACTATTTATTTTGCAAAATGTCCGTCATTTATAACTGAATAATGCACAAATGGCTATGAATTCTGGCATTTCAGTCTTTATGAATGTTCTGACCCAAGGGGATGACAAAATAAGCCCCATGTTTTTCACATTGTGACTCCATAAATCACATGGACTCAGCATCAGGGCCTCTCACCCCTGACCTTTCACCCTGGCAGACACAACATCAGAGACCCTGTCAAGTAAGCATTTTAAAAACCATTTTACTATCAGTAAAGTAAAAAATGCAGGCCCTTGTTATTATCATTAATCTACTGCAGCAGTTCTTCTTTTCCTCTTTAGAAAGATTCATTTTGGAGAACAAAATGTCATCCTCAAACAAGCTAAAATAGCATAAAAACATATGTTAAAATAACTCGGATAAATTTAATGTTTTGGCACACAACTGTTTAGACTCCCAACATCCTCCCCTCCCTCCCCCATCTGTAACCTCTCACCCTTCCTGACACACTGCATTAAAGAGCCTTTTAACATTAAAGTGGGCAATGACCTTCTGCTTTCACAGCATATGTGTGATCTCCATTTAGAGGGAAGATATACACGTCTCTGTCACTCAGCATATCTGGATTTTAGGAGAACTCTGCTGACAGCTGCAGTGATCTAACTGTTTTATCTCTCTTCTCCACTCTACAGCATGTATACCGAAAAATACCGTCCATGTGTGGAGTAAATTTTAGTTGTGCAAAAAGACTTCCTTCCCATTCTTACTCTCTTGAATGGTTTCACAACAGACACAAATTTGTTAATCAAAATAAATAATGTGGTGGCATTCTTTTTGAGACTGCAAAAGCAATTTGGAAAAAAAAAAAAAAAAAAAAAAAAAAAAATAAAAATTAAAAAAAAAAAAAAAAAAAATAAAAAAAAATTAAAAAAAAAAAAAAAAGAGAAATTGCTAAAGAACAGAACAGGCATGCATGAATGGAAAAAAAAAAACAGTAGTTCACCAGTGACAGAGGAGATAACATGAGAAAAGAAGCTGATATTATTTGTTTAATTGATCTCCAAGGCTTTGTAGAGCATCTGCCTTTGAAGATATTGGCACATGCTTGACCTGGAAAATTTAAATTGATTGGCTTAATTACGTCTGTTTTATCTGTCTGTAAAATTGTGTTATAGTCAAACTAAGCTCAAATAACCCCCAAAAATTCATTTTTAATGAATGAAAAGCATGTGGAAAAACACAATTTAATCAACTCACAGAGACATCTCTAAAAGATGAGAGACTGAGGTTGACCCTCTGCCACTGTCATAAATTAGTTAGATCACGGTGACAACAGCACTAAGCATCCTGCTGAGTTCTAATTGGCCTGCTGAGCCTGCTAGTCCGTAGGTGGAGACTCGGGCTCTGATTTGTGATCAGCTTCTAGCCGAGTTGTGAGTCTCTAGAGCATCTGCCAACCTTTCAGAAATCTTCTGTTTGTGTGTATGAATGTGAAATCTGCACACTGTTCATGTTTATTACTTATGTGTCACTGATCAAAGCCGGCTGGCTCTTAAGACTCATCATTATTCCAGTGGACTTGTGCCTGTGCATAAAATCCCTCTCATTTATCTACTTGTGTCCCCAGGTGAGATCAGCACGAGGATGACTCTGGACAGAGAGCAGCAGTCTAGTTACCAGCTGGTGGTGGTGGCACAAGATGGAGGTTCACCCCCTCGTAGCGCCACAGGCACTGCTTTCATCACTGTACTGGACGAAAATGACAATGACCCTGTTTTCATCCATAGTCAGTCAGGGAAAAACATCATAATTCAGGTAATGTCACAAGAGCACAAATGTAGTTAGGCAGAAAATAAATTGCTATCATAGAGTGCTGTACTGAAAATCTGGTTGTTTAACCCTTAGGTGACAGAAGGTCAGCCTTCTGGGGTTGCACTGGGTACACTGCAAGCCAAAGACCCTGATGAAGGAGAGAATGGCACAATATTCTATTCTTTGTCAGGTACTTTATAGAGACATTTAAAGAAATATGTTTTCCATCAGTCTTTTTTAATTTTTTTATGCTTTTATGCCTTTTTTTTTCTTAGTGTGTTTTACATTGTTGAAAACTGTTGAAAGTGGATTCAGTTTATTGTTTGTGTTTGTGTGTTCAGGCTTGCTATGCACTTCTCATCTCAAGTTAGGATTTGCTCTGCCTCTTCTAGGTCCCAGAGCTGAGCGCTTCTCTTTGAACACAAACACTGGCGAGTTGCGTTCGTCATCCCCTCTCAGCCACTCGGAACGGGCTGAGTACACTCTGACGGTGACAGCCACTGACAGAGGACTGCCCCCTCGCAGCACCTCCTGCTCCCTCACCATTCAGGTCAGACTGTGATTTGGAACTACTGCCAGCACAAACACCCACTCTACTCACCTATTTGATATCAAAGAATAGACTCAGGGCTGTGAGAATCTGCGTCCCTGGGCCCCTTGCACTAGTTGCAGACATATCAGCCTCACTTCTGACAAGGTCCCCTCCCATCCCCTCCCCTTTTCGTCCCCTGTGAATTTTCAAAAGGGAAATTTCTATCTGAAATGGAAAAGTGGATCTGAATCAAATACTCCCAGCTGGCTTGTGATGAGGGCCAGCTGTAGACTTCTATGATCAAGGTCATACTCAATGACTTCAACACTTTTTTAATACAGTAGCCCTTTTTGCAAGGAGCAGCAAGGCTGTACACTCAACATAAAACACAGCATTAAAGGTAATTCGTGTTAATATTTAATATAGAACAGAAAAAGACACAATGGAAGAACTCTGGAAGGAACGTAGATTTATAGGTTCCAGGAAAATTGAGCTCCCATATAAACAGCTCCAGTCAGCGCCAGCGCAATTTTTCCTCTTTTCCAATAACAAAAAATGGAAGTCATAATTATTAGTTAATTGGATTAAACAGTCCAGTGTTGTTCTTGCCTGGTGACGTATTTGTGTAATTTCCTTTAATCATCTTTTCTGAATGATTATTTAATTCTGTCGATGATAGGATAGGCCTATTCCAATTTATTTTTGGAACACTTCTTTTCCATCTAATGTGGAACCAATTTACAGCTTGTCAGCAAGCACAGCATATTTTTTGAGTGCCTACTTAGTGTGGGAATTGTGCTGTAGGATACACTGCTGAGTATCCAGATTGGCCAATCAGGTTACAAAACACGGTCAGTAATTTTGATTAAAATTTCATCAATAAAGCCTCGCCATGCTCTTTTACCTTTTACAGCTGCTTAAATTTTCACAGTACATGCATGTTTCAAAGGGAAAAAAAACATGTTTTATTTAAACAATGTGTTAGAAGAGAAATAATAAGGTTGTAGTCTTTAAAGACACTCGAACTGCTTGTCAAAAGAAGTGTAAAACTGTATACAGTACCAGAATATTCCTCAGTACTAAATTCAAGCCCTTATAACACTTCTTTTTCTGATTGCGTTACTTTTATCAGCTGTTATATTTCTTGGCATCCAAGCAAATGTCAGATTAATCTTAGCAGCCATGTTATTGAAGTCTATAAAAACCTTTTGTAAGTGGTTTCATTTATTCCCTGTGAACACATTCAGTATGGAGGGGACAAAGTCTGTTTCCACTTTGCCTTAAATCCGTAAAATATTTTCATTCTGTATTGAAAATTGCAAACTCAAGTTGCCACTGGGCATTTGAGTGAAGCATTAGATCCGCGGCCATGTTGCTGCGCCGTTAAATATAAATGCAATGTGTTGCTTTACTGCAGGTTATCAGCATTAACAGACCCACTACCAAGAAGAATTCACTCTCCATAACTTTCAACTCGGTGGAGGAGGCCAAGCCCGGGTCTGTTATTGGCTCGGTCCGTCTCCATGACAGAGGAACCTTAGAGGACGACAAGGTGACCTACACAGTGGTGGGGGGTACGGACCGAGATGGGACATTTGTTGTGGACCGTCTGACTGGGGATGTTTACTTGGCTCGTCCTCTTGACTATGAAAGAGACTCGCGCTACAATCTGCAAATTGAAGTGGATGACTTCTCTGAGGCCCCTCCGAGCAGCACTCTTGTCCACCTGGACATTGACATAGAGGACAGTAATGACCACACTCCTCAGTTCCCAGAGGACCCCATCACAATTGTCATCTCTGAGAGCATGGATCCTGGCTCCTCTGTCTATACTTTCCAGGCCACAGATAAGGATGGCAGTGGGTACAACAGCAAACTGGTGTATTCTATACTACAACAGTGGCCAAATACCCCTGGCCTATTAACCCTCGACCCCTCAACTGGGGTTCTCTCCTTGGACCAGAAGCTGGACTATGAGGTCACCCCGAACCTGATCCTTGTTGTAAAAGCAACAGATTCTGCTCCTGATGCCAGCCAGAGGCGCTGGGGCTCTGTCACGGCTAGGGTGTATGTGACCGATGAGAATGACAATCCACCAGTGTTCATATCGCCAACAGCTGTCAGTGTGATGGAGGACCAGCCAGTGGGCTTTGTAGTGCTGTATGTCATGGCCAGAGATGCAGACCAAGGGGAGAATGGTAGAGTGACCTACAGAATTCAATCAGGCAACACTGCGGGGACATTCAGTCTCAACCCTAGTACGGGTAAGTGCAGCCCAAACACAGGCTTTATTCTCTGTGTGCTTTATTCTGCTAAGCACAAAATAAAATTCTGAGATAAATGCTGTTTTTCATGCATAGCTAATTTACATGCTTTAGATCCGTCATGTCACAATCCTCAACAGAAAGGGCCTTTAATACCCAAAGGTCATTATATACATGTGAATTCATTTTGATTTCACCTTGCAATTACACAAGAACAGGAAAGGTCTTGACATACACCCTGCATTCACTACTTATTAGGGCTGTACTGTCGTATACTTGACATTAATTTGTTGGGTGTGCATCTGAAGTCAAGGTGTAGAGAAATAAATGAACAGAACATTTTCTTGCTACTTTTTTGTGCTCAGTGACCAGTGATATGTCAGGATCACAGATGAAATAAATTTAGGTGAAAAATTCTAAAGAAGCTCCTGCCTTAGTTTAACTTAAGGTGCCACTGCTGTCTTACCGTCTCATCATCTGTCCATCATCCTTTTCAAAAATACCTTGAAAGGGAAAGCTGAATTTTTTTAATATCTTCATAATTTAGCCCCGGCGATGTGTCCACGGTGAACTTTGCTTTCCACCCAGTGTTAGCTGGGATAGCTACTGATCACAACTATCAGTTGTTATGATTCATAGAATAGTCTACTTTAAAAAAAAATATTCAATTCAAGTTCAAGTACAAGCAATTAGAAGATTATAATGAGTACATTTTCAAATCTCTTTATGTTGTTTACTTACTTTCTTCATCTTTCTGCTTCTTTTTTCTACTTATCATTATACTAAAACTTTTGGCTTCAGTTTCTCAGCTCTCTCTTTATATTTTCTGCCCTGTTAGGCACTAGAACTAGAACTAAAGCGCGACTGTGTCGTGGAAATCTTTTGCTGAAGATGAAATATTTTCAGTTTAACTAGACAAGCAAATCTGCATGCGAATCTCCTTCTAAATTTCACTTTGCATTGCATATATACTCACTACTCTACTCGACCCCCCACAACATTCACCTAACCTTACTTTCTATAAACACACACAAACTGTTTTAATAATCTGCTTACTTCTAAGGTCAGCCCAATTCTTGCTTCACCTTTCATGACTTATTTCTCTCAGTTGGAGGCCAGACAGGCCAGCTTGCCAAATATTAAACACACACAAGAATGTGCAAGTACACGTGCACACGCACGCACACACAACAACCCATCATCTGTTATTGTGGATCTATTCCCATGATAGACCAAAGAACCTCCTGCTCAGGCTTCTGGGAACCATTAGAGGAGGGATCAGTTACGTGTGTTTATGTGTACGCACGTGTGTATGTGTGTGCGTAGGCATGCACATATGTGTTTGCGTGCTTGCATTAGAGTATGTCACTTAGTCAGCGCTGACCTTGGGCCATTTGGTCCTGTGGGCTTTGTTGTGGTGTTTGAGACACGTGTCAACATTTGCTCCGCCCTCGGCTTCAAGTTGCCAACCAGTATGCCTCCTGGAGCAGTTTGAGGATGGAAACATTCAGCGTCTGTCATGCATGTCACTTCTGCTTCAGCCCAGTATGTGCACTCATCTTGAAGTGCTTTTCATGCACACTAGTTATTTGTTAGAATAGTGACAAGTTAATCCTTTGTGCACCTGGTTTGCTCCCGTTTTGGGGTCAGTGACCAAAGGTCTACGACAACTCTGCACAAATCTGTTTTCATTACTTTGGCGTCACAGCTAACCACAATAGAGAGAACTATCAGGCGATTATTATAAATCTGTAAAGTCACAGTGTGAGACACATTCTCATCACTCAGTGTCAGAATGGAGGTCATTAATTTTCCTTTCAAGAGAAGTAGGGAGAGTTCACTGGTGATATGGGGGACTGCTTCTCTGTAAAAGACAACACCATTCAGGGATTAACCCATCAAATTTTGATAAATGGCTTAGCCATATCAAATAAGAGAGATGTGTTTGTTGTCTGAGCAACCTCAGTTCGCACATGCACTGCAGTCCACAGCGTTGGCGCCACCAACCCCCACACACGCTTACAAAACATCCAAAATAAAAACTTTCCCCAGGTTCCTTCATTTTTTTTCCTTCCCATGTGTTATCAGTGACCAGGGATATAGTAGGACCACAGAGGAATCAAATTTAGGTGAAAAATTCCAGCCTGTAACTTTTACCAGATTAAAAGCTTAGAGGCAAGTTATCTCAATCCTAGCAAGGCACAAAGTGAAAAACAAACACACAAAAAAAAGTTAAAAGGAAAACAGTCTTGGCCCTCTCTTTCTTTAACAGTTGCGTTTCATTTTAAAGCATGAAATTGAAACTGAATCAATGCAAGTTCTACCATCTTAGGCCAGGATAATGAAAAGGCTAGGGTGCCTCTAATTCCTACGGAGCACGGCAGGCCTGGCTGTTGCGTGTCTAGAGTGTGTGTTTACTGCTTCTTTCTCGATGGCTGCGGCATTCTCCAGTGGAAAATCTCGTAAACTGTGGCCAGACCGTTTGGGCTGTTACAGCAGTGGTGGTGGTAGCACTCAGGTAGGCAGAGTTGTGTGTGTGTGTGGAGGAGATTAGCACTGATTTGGCCCTCACACGCCAAGTTTTCACACTTGATTTTTAAATAACTTAACTACAAACACAATCATGGCAAGCGGTATTTTTTATTGCCTTTGATGACATGCTTTCATGCTGTAATTGTGTAACTGTCTCTGTTAACCAGGCTATAATAAAGTACACACATAGAGGAAATCTCTCCTCATATTTCACCCTTGATTCATCTCTCTACAGGCTCTCTGTCTATTTTCAAACCTCTGGACCGCGAGGAGCAGGACGTCTTTAACCTCACAGTAATCGCTGAGGATCATGGGATACCCCAGCACTCGTCCATCCAGCTGCTGTGTGTGCATGTGATCGATGTTAACGATGAGGTGCCCTGGTTTGAGCAGAGCCAGTATGAAGTAGAGATCTCGGAGAACCAGCCTCCAGGAACCAGTGTGCTGACAGTGTCTGCCACTGATCTGGACCAAGGTCTGATACACGATGTGCAGGGATTTGATCTGTCATATCATATTTGTGCTGCTTTTAATTCTTCTTAGCCATCATGTGCTGACTATGTGTTCACATTAGAGACATTAACAGTTGTTTTTAATTGCAGACTACATGGGGAGGTGGGGGTAGCATGCATTCTCCTGGACTTAGTCAGAAGCACATAAAGCAGAAGGATTATAAACTTTCTCCTCAAAAGCAATTAGTGAAGTAAACAGGTGAGGTTGCCAGGCTGCTTTCTCGTAGCACGCGATCTGGCACCCAGACGCCTGAGGGAGGGCCCTCGCTGCCAAATGCTTATACAGCAAACCTCATGACAAACAAACAAATAAGTATACAAGCTATTAGAAGAGAATTTGAAACATGTTGTAAATGCATTTTTGTCATTATTATCTACAAGTTATAGGATGGAACTCTCTGACCTTCACTGACATTTTTTTTTTCACAGGCCATTTTTAATAGAATGTTGTGACTATATTTGTTTCTCTGTAGGAAGCAATGGCCAGGTGACATATGATGGTATCTCACAGGAGGGTTTCAGCATCAACCCAGTATCAGGTGTGATTATGATTACCAAGTCTTTGGACAGGGAGCTTCAGGAATACTACACTGTCACAGGTACTGTCATCTGATTGTCCTACAGCCTTACAAAAAATGTCTGATCTGATACATAATAATAAGAATTGTTTCCAATATTCAAATGTTATTTAGTAGTATGAATCATGATGAATTATTATGACAAATTATAGTGTGCTTTTTTATGTTTTGGCAGTGTCTGCAAAAGATGGAGGCCTTCCACCGAACTATGCTAAAGCAACTGTGAGGATCAAGGTGATTGACGTTAATGACAACGCCCCTGTCTTTGGACGTCTTTACTACAGCATAGAGGTGCCTGAAAACCTGGAAGCACTACCTCTGTTCACCCTTCGAGCCACTGATCAGGATGCAGGAGACAACACCAGGATAAACTACAAAATTACAGGTGAGAACTTCTTTTGATTTAGTGTTTTAAATGATCGGCAGAACTGCCACAGTTTCACATGTTTACAAGCCATTTGCTATTGCTCTACTTGCAGCTGGAGATCCATCTGGAGACTTCCGCTTGGATGGCCAGTCAGGTGTACTGTCCACCTCACGGCCCCTTGATCGGGAGAAGAGACCTGGGTACAGTTTAACAGTGATAGCTCAGGACCAGGGCCACCCTCCCCTTAGCAGCACTGCCACTGTAGAAGTGATAGTCCTGGACATCAATGATCACAGCCCCCAGTTTCAGAGCAGCAGCTACACAGCAGAAATTCTGGAAGATGTTCCCATTGGGTCACTCGTCCTGGAGGTGAAAGCAATCGATTTGGACCATGGGCCTAACAGCCAAGTGCTGTACTTTCTGAGCCATGGCTCCCAGAGCATGTTCATGATAGACCAAAACACAGGTCGCATTATCACAGCATCCCCCCTAGATAGAGAGAGAACTGCTTCTTACACTTTTGAGGTGTGTGCCACTGATTCTTCCCCTGCAAACCCACGTAACTCCACTGCTCAGGTGACGATCTATATTCAGGATGTGAACGACAACGCTCCATTCTTCATTCAGGACCCACTTATTGTGAATGTCTCCACCAGCAGTGTCTCTAGTCGTCGAGTTTTGGCCACTATGAGAGCAGAGGACAAAGACTTTGGAGCTAATGGCTCTGTTTTTTATCGTTTCGCCAATCCTGTCAGGGGGTTCACCATTAACTCTCTGACAGGAGAAATCCAGGCCACAGAGAAGCTACAGACCATGACCCAAAGCCAACGGACTTTGATAGTTCAGGCCATGGACCAAGGGAACCCAGCACAATCTTCCCTGGGAGTGGTTATAATTTACATAAAGGAGCAGAGCTACAATGGGATTCGCTTCTCTCGCACAGCAAGAGATGTCAGTCTGCAAGAGAACGCCGCTAAAGGTTGAACTGATTTAAAATCTTAACATTTTAATTCAAAACATGTAAATGTATATTTGAAATAAGAAATATGAATGAAATGTATTAACAATAGTGTGTTTTGCATCTTTTAGGCACAGTAGTAACACAGGCTCAGGCCCAGTACCCAGATGGCTCTAAAAATGGGATCACCTACAGTATATTCAGTGGCAATAAATTGCAGTCCTTTGGAATAAACACAATTACTGGTAAGTGTTGGCAGTACGATGGTTGGTAAGATGGCAGTACACACTACAAGGCTATATTTTTGAAATGTAGAAAGTGAGTCACTGATATTTTTGTGAATTAGGTGAAATATGGGTCCAGAAATCTGAAGGACTGGACTTTGAGGAGACCCCAAAACTCCGCCTTGTGGTGAAAGCTGAGACAGCATCCTCTAGCTCCTACATGGCTGTCAACTTAATCCTTCAGGATGTAAATGACAACTTGCCACGCTTCCAACTCCAGAACTATGTAGCCTACATTAGGGAGGCACAAGGCTACGATTTTCCCATTATCCAGGTGCAGTAGCTTTCCCCCCCACGTTTATTATGCTTGGCTGCTGTTTAAGTGTGAAGTTGTAGAATAAAAACTCTCAAGCATCAGAAAACTGGATAGTTTCAGTGCTGCAGAGGATTGACTTTTCAATTTTAATGTGATCTCAGTGTCCCAGAAGAATTTACTATATAATCACTTGTGCCATGAAGCCAGAACCATATTGCCCATTTTTATTAACTATTGACTTCCAAGTCCAATATTGCTCACTAGTTCGAGTTACACTAAAACAGCTGCTGCAAATGTTTCTGTATTTTTGTTTCCAAACTGGGGTCTTAATTCACTCAGGTGGCCGCAGATGACCGGGACCAGGGTCAAAATGGTCAGGTGACTTACTCTATCAGGTCATCAGCCATGAGTGGATTGTTTAAGATAGACCCACTGACTGGAAGCGTTACCACTGCAGCTATAATGGACAGAGAAATCTGGACCCAAACGAAGTGAGTCTTGCTTTTATTCCGTTTGTCTGTAATCACATCTTGGCATGAGTTTCCCATCAGCTATTCCACATGCATATTTATACTCTGTTACAGTCAGAATGTACACTTCCTCTACCAGTCAACTTTTCCTTGTTTTAATAGTTTTGCTTATTTTATGTGCATATTTTGATTTGAAAAATCCAAGGTTTTAAAACTGAGTTGCACTGTTTCACCTGACTTTCATTCGGATTTTATATTGCTACTGCAGACTTGACATAAATTTAGAAGTGCCACTCAGAAAATTCTTTCTATTATAGAAAGAGAAAAGTAGATTTTGCATGTTTTTGCATCACAGCCTTTCAGTGTTATGAGAAAATCATGTTTCCCCTGCAGATAATATTTTTAAACATATTGTTTTATTAATATTTAAAATGACTTTCAGGCACTTTTGTGTATTGTAAAACACACACACGCACAGAAAGAAAGAAAGAAAAACATCCAGACAAAAACAGGCTGTCCAATGTGGGCTTTGGGGACCAAGAATTGTGTAACAGGGTTCAGAAAGTTTAAAAGTTAAAAAGCTGACATCAATTTTGTCGCTCCAGGCTTGTTGTTACGGCAACAGACCGGGGAACCCCACGGCTCGCTGGCTCTGCCACCCTCACTGTGATCATCATTGACCTCAATGACAACAGTCCCATGATTCCCCTGCCTCAGAACATTCGAGTGCCTGAGGGTAAGTCAGCTTCACAGTGGAAGTTAGCCCAGTGATCTTATCATAAAGCCTCACATCACACTCCCTGGCAGCTCACTCAGCAGGGCTCAGTGAGAAAAGTCTGACCCTTTGATGAAACAAGCTATGGCCAAGTTCCTCCTCCGTTCATTTCCTGTCTATTAGTTCAAGGCTTTCCAGAACCGGATATTTCTTCATAAAGTTTTCTTTTTTCTTTAAACCAAGACTCTCTGCGTTCCATTTTAGTTGCACCTAAATATCTGCTCTTTGTCTTCACACATACAGATACTCTCATTGGCACAATAATCACCCAGGTAACAGGAAATGATGTGGACTCGGGGCCAGCCCTCTCCTACACATTACACCTAGATGCAAGCAGCCAAGGCATGTTTGGAATTCACCGTTATGGAGGAGGAGTGTCTCTGACTGGCCCACTAGACTATGAGGAAAGAACATGGTACACTCTGACCGTTCGCTCATCTGACTCTAAACATCAAAGCGAGGCCAACCTCACTGTGCTGGTGGATGATGTGAATGATAATTCCCCCACCTTTACCCAGGATTTGTATCAGGTACTGCATATTTCACCGCATTTTAGATTATCTGAATATTTGTTAAAGTGTTAAATAATCTGTAATGGAGATGAATGTATTTTTATTTAATGTGTTTCTTATCAGGTGGCTGTATCAGAGCACCTCCCTGCAGGCAGTGCAGTCGTCACCGTAACAGCCACTGACCGTGACTCTGGGAACAATGGGAAAATTACTTACAGAGTTATGTCATCAACCAAAGGTGTCTTCTACATTGACCCAGTCAATGGTATGATTACTCACTGCACATTTATGGCTGTTTATAACTACACTCTAACCAGAGTTTAAGAGCCCCTTAATTATACTTCATTAAAAAAAATGCCATTCCCTAAAACGCTCCTTGGATGCTCATTTGGGGTTTGGACATATTTGCAACAAGTACTGCAAAATATTTAATCATTTTCTTCATTATAAGTAATTGAAAACCAAATCAAATGTTATTTGCGTCAGATGTTTTGCTTGAGATAGCATCTACAAATAAGTGCGTCATAAAAGAGGACTTTTTTTTCTTTACTCTAGCTATACTTTCTCCTGTTCTCAAAACAGTTCCATTTGCCTGAAATAATGTTCCCTCAAACAGTGTGTACCCAAATCTGCCACAGTGTTTACAAAATGTAATTGTAATTTACTTTTTTAGTTCAGTCATTCATTACTGTGTAAGAGCTAACCAGCACTGATATGTAATATGATGGGTTGTGAAAGAAAGACCTAAAATTACGTTGCCCTTCTTATGATGGTACTCTCTGCTTCTTCGCAGGTACTCTATTTTCTAAACAAAAAACTGAGTTTGACTTTGAGAATCCCTCTGTTCTGGTGGTGATTGAGGCACGAGACCAGGGTACTCCATCCTTTTCAGCCATTGCCACTGTCCATGTACAAGTGTCTGACATAAATGACAACGCCCCCATCTTCCATCAGTCGGAGTACAGAGCCACTGTGTCTGAAGACGGCCTTCCGGGATCAACTGTTCTGACATTAGAAGCTGTGGATGGAGACCTGTTACGGGATAACTGTGGTTTTGATTTTGCTATAGCTAGTGGCAACTCAGGTAATGCCTTCCAGATTGAGAGCAGCGTGCGCTTCTTGGAGGGGCGGGGCTTCCAGACAGTCGGCAGTCTAATCCTGGTGGAGAAGCTGGACTTTGAAGCAGTACCAAGTTATAACCTGACGGTTGTGGTATCAGATCGTGGAATCCCTCAGCGTAGCTCCAGCGTTCCTATCATTATCAGTGTTACAGATGCCAATGACAACCCTCCAGTTTTCAGCCGAACAGAGTACAGTGTGATTCTGAGTGAGGGTACAGCAGCAGGGACTGAGATCTTGCATTTATCTGCCACAGATCCAGATTCTGCTCCAAATAGTGAGGTCCAGTACTCTATAAGCTCAGGAGATGAGACAGATCTTTTTCATGTAGACCAGTGGACTGGAGCTTTGAGGCTGCAGAGACCTCTGAACAGCGAGACGCAGTTGTCCCATTTGATTGTTGTCCAGGCCACTGATGGCCAAGGACACTTTGCTTTGGCCCCTGTCAGTATAGAAGTGAAGGACATCAATGATAACCAGCCCTTCTTTCCCCTCAATCTAGTAACGGCAAGCATCAGGGAAAACCAACCCCAGAATGCCTTAGTTACCATGCTGCATGCAATTGACCATGACAGAGGGGTCTTTGGACAGCTAAAGTACTACATGTTAGAGTCCTTTAAAGAAGGAAAAGAGGGCTTCTTCATCAATCATACGTCAGGTGAAATACGGACTCGCTCTTCCTTTGACTTTGAGAAGATAAACTCATTCCAGTTTGTGGCCATGGCCGTGGATGCAGGCAACTATTCTGCTACTGTAACAGTGAAGGTTTATGTTATGGGGGAGGATGAATATGATCCTGTTTTCACCTCTTCGGAGTTCTTATTTGAAGTGCCTGAGGGAGCAAAGAAAGGTCAGGCCATTGGCAAAGTGCAAGCCAGAGATGAGGACGGGGGTGTGGATGGTGTTGTACTCTACTCCTTAGCAGACCACTCGCCTTATTTTGAAGTCAATAAATCAACTGGAGAAATTTCTTTAAAAATGGATAGCTACAGTAGACACATAAGTCGCTCTAAAAGAGAGCTACGTCTAATGACACTGGATGTGAGCGCTCACAGCCCTCTGGAGACGTCTCGTGTATCAGTGGCCAAAGTTACTATAGATGTTACCCATACATCTTTTGGTCTTACCAGAGATGTGAACATGTTGCTCGTCAGTGTCATTGCAGTTTCACTTGGGATCATAGTCATACTAATAACAATTGCCGTGGCACTATTTTTTGTTAAGTTAAGACGTCGGAAGAAGGAGAAAAAGACACACGAGCGAACACCAATGTCAGGGACCCTGCTGCACAAGTTTGAGGAAACAAAATTAGCAGCCAATGAAATGATTTACCATCAGGCGCTTCCTGGATACGCAACTGATCAAAGAGGAACTAGTGGGGGTCCGTACACCCGTGGCGGATCCCTGGATCCTTCTCACTCCAGTGGTCGAGGCTCTGCTGAGGCAGAGGCAGCAGAGGATGATGAGATCAGGATGATTAATGAATATCCCAGAGTGTCAAGCATCTCCTCGTCAATGCAGGAGCGCATCTCTGCCCGAGGTCCAGACTCTGGAATCCAGCAGGATGCTGATCAGCTATCAGATGTGTCTTGTGAGCCTTCTATTGATTGGTTCAAAGGAAAGAAAGTGGGCAGTGTGAATAGTACTTTGTTAGCTGGCCAGGTGCCAATCTACAGGGACGAAGGGTGCGGGTATGTAGGTGTGGGACGAGGACTCAGCATCTCCCGCCCTAAAGACTACACTTTCCCTGAGGACGGAAAGCCGTCTGCAGATGGCTCCCTCACAGCCATTGTGGCTAGTGATGAGGAGCTGAGGGGCAGCTATAACTGGGACTACCTACTAAACTGGTGTCCCCAGTTCCAACCTTTAGCTAATGTCTTTACTGAAATAGCACGTTTAAAAGATGAAACTGCTCCTCCTCATCCTCGCAGGTCATTTCATCACAAAGCAAAAGCAGAGTCAAGAATTGACCCTCCACCTCTCATAACCTCTGTGGCCCACCCTGGGGCCAAAACTGTACATCCAAAGCCTGCCGTAGGGAGGACGTTCCCAAATCTGGCATCCTTACGAAGATCGCCCATCAGCGCTGATGGATCCATCTCCTCTATCGCGATGTCTCCAAGTTTCTCCCCGTCTCTCTCACCACTGGCAGCACGTTCGCCTGCAATCACACCCTTCAGTGTCTCACAGGGCCCCTCTGCCTCCGTGATCAGCACAACTGAACATAATTTGGAACACAGTGAAGAGGCAGAGCTGAGGATTTAAATTTTAAAAGGTGAACTGAGCTGAATCACTGCTGTTCTAATCTTGTTCTACTGTATGACCTCAGAGGCTGCAACCTGAAATGAGTCAAAAAGTCCAAATAGCTGAAGTTGTGGTGCTTTTTCATGAAAAAAATACATCACTAACAGGCCAAAAAAGGACTATGCCTTGTG
>VVHJ01000433.1:11865-26272 GCA_015107715.1 Tylochromis polylepis | reverse complement strand
CACACACACACACACACACACACACACACACACACACACACACACACACACACACACAGGCTATTTGGGACTGTGCTTTTCAAAGTCCTGTTTGAATGTTCGGGATTTTACCATTAAAGCCTGTCCAGACTTCAAAGTGGGGGGGAAATTGTTGGATCCTTTTTGGTAAATCTGTTTTTAAACGATTTTCAAAAGGAAGAATTTTTTTTAAACAAGAAAATGAAAACAAATAAGTTAAAATCAAAAGGCTATATTTTTAAATAGGCATTTGAGGTGTCAGTGTACATAAACATTACTCTTAACAGGGCAAATAAAAAGTTACACAGATAAATCTTTTCAGTTTTACTGTTTGTAACACTTTTTCAAATAAAACATTTGGAGTCTTTTATATGAGAACTATACACGTTTAAACATTTCAGTGTTTATTCATTATCTCTAAATATAAATAAAATAGCATAAGAAACAGTTCTGTATTGGA
Source organism: Tylochromis polylepis (assembly GCA_015107715.1). Classification (NCBI taxonomy): domain Eukaryota; kingdom Metazoa; phylum Chordata; class Actinopteri; order Cichliformes; family Cichlidae; genus Tylochromis; species Tylochromis polylepis. The sequence goes on along the minus strand of VVHJ01000433.1, from coordinate 25,794 downwards.
AATGAAAACAACGGTAAATAAAAAATGTCACATGCTGGGCTCAATTTTAAAAAATAAAATAAAAGGTTCAGTTCACGTGTAGCCAATATTTATGTATAAAATGCTACAAAATAGCATTCAGTCTGCAAACCTTTTTCACATTTGGTTTCTATGATTGTTGAACTTGATTCAGTTGCATTTTCCTCACATACAAATACTTGAGCATCCTGTCAAATTATGACAAAGCTTCTCAAGACTTAAGGGACTTAAAGTGAAACACTGTCAACAGTGCATTGCTATTCCTGACAGTGTGAAATCTAAAACTCGATTTTCCCACAACTGTGAGGGTCAAACCATTATAAATGAGCTCAAACTCTGACATTCGCATGGACAGCAGTGACAAACCTCTTTTCACAAAAAAAGGACTTTTCTGATATCTGAATGAAAGAAAAGTCCTTTAGATATGTCAACCTGTAACCGGAGGGTTGTTTGTTTTTTGTTTAGTGGCAGGGACAGAGAATGTGTGAGAATTAATGGGTCATGAAATGTGCTCATAAAACCCTATAAAATATGAATTAACAATAAATTAACAGGAGTAACTTATATAAAAAATATTTTTGAGTCTTGTGAGCTTATTTCCTTTGAAAATTTTTGTCAGCCATGTTATTGATGTTTAAAAAAAAAAAAAAAGAGCATCAAGCGTGCATATTGGTTAGAAAATGATTCGAAAGGACTGCAGGCTACTGCTGCAGTAGTGGCCGAGTTGAATTAATACTTTAAGGTTATGATATTTCCGTTTTCTCTTCACAGTTTGTGAACGGTTTTTTTCTTTCTTAACCCATATCCAATTTACTTGTTTACTCTATGAATGTCCGAGGCTATGTAACAAACAAACGAAAAAGTGGGATCATTTTTTAGGTCGTTATCAGGTCGTTGTGACACTTCTGTACAAACATAAAAAAAAAAAGATAATCAAACAAATATGGCAGGTACACAACGTCTTGCGATTGTTCTGCTCAAAACACAGCAGTTAAAAGACAAAAAAAAAAACCCAAACAACAACCCAAATGTGACCAACACTGCTTCCCATTCATAATAAAACCTCAAGAAAATATAACCACCTGACCTTTCAATTACTGAAAAATGCACTTACGTATAAAACAAATCATGTAAATGATGTGTTGTGCACAGTGATACACTCAAATTTTCTCAGTTCCCTTTTTTTCTTTAACATAGTTGTACCAGAAAAAATATATTACTTCATTCCATTATGCTAATATCACACCAAGACTGAGGTAAAAAGGAAATGTCCTGTGACCAGATATGGATAAACAATGCTACAGATTGATCAGCTACCACAACACTGACAAGTTTCTGCTTCATAATAATACTTGTCAATATTGATCCGCTTCTTTGAGCGTGCCAAAACTGAGAAACTTCAAGAAGCCATCACTGTTTCTTTCCCTTCACTGAATTGTGGTCATGCCTTAACAAAACAGGGTCTTTAAAAAAAAAAGAAGAGAAAAAAATCATATATCTATATGCACAAATACACAATTTTGGGTCTCGAGGGCACCAGAATGATAAACAGTGAATAATATTTCAAGCTGGGCTAGGCAACATGTTTTTGGCATTTTTTGGACCAAAAAAAAAAAAAGAAACAAAATTTTTTTTTTATATTAACCTTTCATCATATTTAGCTTCAAATGATCTTAGAGGGAGCTTTATTGCTGCATCTCCACTAGGCCTCTAAAGCCCACTCAAAATGTGACACATGACGGGAGACTCTGGCCTATCACAGGTCTTTCAAACGACATCAGGTAAAGTGGTATAAAAAGGAAGGAGAACATCAGCACAGAAATAAAGACAAACTGGTGCCGTGGGTTAGAAATCTAACTTCCACCTTGTAGAGATGGGTTTGAACCTTGTGTGAAGCCAAGAGTTTGCATTTGCAGCCTGTGCTCGGCTGATGGCAGGGGCTTTGAAAGGAGATGGAGCGCAGCATCGGGAGGTGCTGTCTATTTTGAAATCCTGGCTTTAGCTTTAGGTTAACTTTCACTGTTTCTGATTAAGGAATACTAAACTGAATCCTACAGGTAACTAAGGCATGTAACAGAAAACGCATAACAGCCAATGTGATATCAGGAATTTAAACCCTCTGCCCAAAACGCCCAAAAGTGTCCCTTAGTTATCCAAAAGCCTAAAAATCACACCATGTGCAACACCAGCTAGCTGCTTCAAAGTAAGATTAATATTCGTCTTCAACTTGCTTCTCAAATAAGAACTTAAATAAGGGACGATAGGAAACTTAACAGTGGCAAACATAGAAAACAAGTTAAAAAAGAAACACAACGGGAACGTGGTCTAGTACTCTGCGTTGCAGCACGAGGGGTGTCTGCATAATGTGCCTGTGTATAGATTAGTGCTAACAGCACGCAGGATCATGGCAAAAAAAAGGAGCTCATTCGGCTGTGTGGACTGAAGGAACTAGGCATTTGTTTTGAGCACGTGATGGCCTCAGTTCCTTCTTAACCCTCATCGAAGTGCAAATATCCCGAAACACAAGAGCCCTTATTGGGACTCTTGCTCATTCACTAGAAGTCAGCAAACTCTTTTGCACACTTTTCTGTTTGCGATACACGGATCTCCTCCTCTTCATAGTCATCAAAGTTGCTTGTGTCTCCTGGTCCTCTGCACTTTGGCAAGAAGGGAGCTTCAACCTGAGAATGTAGAAAGATATATATGAATTTTTCATTTTAATATGAGCCACATCACGCCTCTTGATCCAAAAAAGGATGGGCGAGCAACAAATCGATTAATTTCCCTGGGAAAAAAAAAATCAACACCAACCTTTCGCTCATAGATGGCAATCCAGTCTGTTGTAGAGAACCACTTGTGATTCTTTATATCATTGACACCATTCTTCAGGTTCCCAAATCTCTTTGTCAGATCAACCTGAAGCAGGTTCCTCAGCAGATCCTTGAGGTCGGAGCTAAAGTGAGAAGGAAATCGAACCTGCAGAATTGCAAAAATAAATAAATAAAAGATGTGGTTTATGAAACACAAATTGCAAAAAAAATGCTTTCTCTGTTTTGCTTATTACACTGAAATAAAACAGCTAAAAGCACCAAAGAACAACTAGAGAGCCAAAAGCAAGTTGGTTCCCATGGTAGTCATATAGGCAATGAAATATCGAAGCAGTCTCCTCCTTCTTCTGGCTGCTTCTGCCACACCAATCCTCTGCATGTCCTCCTTCACTACATCCATGTTCAACCATCTCCTTCTTGCCTCTCTGACTCCAAACTGCTCAACCTGTGCTGTCCCTCTGATGTGCTCATTTCTAATCTTGTCCAGTTTAGTCACTCCCACTGAAAATCTGAGCATCTTCAACTCTGCCAACCCCAGTTCCACCTCTTGTGCCACTGCCTTGAGCCACACATCACAACACCACAACCATCTTGTAAACCTTCCCTTTCACTCTTGTTGCCTATCCTTCTGTCACAAATCACCCCGACACTCGTCTCCACCCAGTTCACCCTGCCTGCACTCTCTTCTTCACCTCTCTTGTGCATTTTGGATGGGTGACCCCAGATATTTAAGCTCATCTACCTTCACCAACTAATATCAGAGCATTTTAACATTGGAAATAATAATCTTGGACTTTGCCCCTGCCTATATTTGCATACCTTGCCAGAAACAATTTTTTCATAAATCTGGATAGGCTGATCAGCGAAAAAAGGAGGGTAACCAGCAGCCATCTCGTAGATAAGAACTCCAAGAGCCCACCAGTCCACAGCTTTGTTGTAGCCCTGAAAGAAAGAAATTATTTAATCAATTTTCAAAGCCTTTTCTTGGTCTATTTTAAATTAGGAAGGCAAAAGTAACAGGAATCATCACAAAGTTTGAAGATAGGCCAACTCATCTTATATTCAGAGAGCTAAAAAAGCCCACCACAGGGGGTAGCTGCAATTTTGACCTCAAAGATAAAGGGCATCTCTTAACTGGCCACCCTTTGTACTCACTCTTTTAAGTACAAAGTAATAGTAATTTCTATCTAGCCTGATGTTTCTGCTGAGGCCTCTGATGATATAATCTACTCTCCGTGTCAGACTTTTAGTTTTAAAACCACAGTTCACGTGTCCGCTGAACATTAATGGGAACGAGCTGACTTTCTTTGAGCCGGTAGCAAAAAAACTACCTGAAAGACCCAATAGGGAGTCTTTTAAGGCCTGAATGGCTCTCTATAGACCTGTGCCAGACATTTAATATTTATTTAAGAACATTTTTTGTTAAAATGTCCTCTCAGGCTTATTAATTATAACATTTTTTTATGTAATGCCAATGTTAATTAATTCCATCAGTTCTTTTTGAAAATAAATGCCTTCAAAGAAAGTAAATTATCCATAACTGGTTTATTTATTCATTTTATCTGATGAGCATCATCGTATGTTTATTAAGTATTTACATTTATGTTTAACCCTCTTAAACTTTTTTTTGCAAAAACAGAGGAAAGAATGTTCAGTGTACACATTACAAAACATAAGAAGGGATATTGAAAAATGTGAGCCAGATAAAGATCAGGACAGTGGCACATTATTGTAAAGGCTCTGTGTTACAGCAGAATGAACTCTAAACAATACAAAGACAGTACTAGTAAAGTGCTGTCTATGATTTATTTTGTGGGCCTCTAGATCTACATCTCATGACTAATATAAGGATTATATCCTGATTTATTAATACCCCATACTTATATGGGACAGAGAATAATTTAACCTCAGCACTGACTCAAATCTGTAAGGAAAGACATCAGCTGACACTCGGTGTCAAAGTCTACCAGTGTTTGTCAAGTGAAAAATGTACTTAACTGGAGTGAGATCAATTAGCTGTCTGTTTGAATTCTTAAATGACTATAGATTCAACATAAATGTGGATTTGTACACAAAAGTCAGCACTTAAACTGAATCATCACTGTCTTCTGGAAAAAAAAAAAAGCACTAAAGCACCCTTACTATCCCAGTATCCTCCAGCTGCACATTAAAACATGGTAATATGGGCTAACTGGGTATGAAGGCCTTACCTTGCTGAGGATGATCTCTGGAGCCAGATACTCAGGAGTTCCACACAATGTCCAGGTCCTGCCTTTTACTCTTTTGGCAAAGCCAAAGTCTGTGACCTGAAATTAAAAAAAACAACACAATTGTTATAAGAAGAACAAATACATAAAGGTAACAATGCAGAACTGTAACAGTACAGGTTCATATACCCTTGACTAAACTATCACTGCTTTAACAGACATGAATGTTACTTTCTCAGGTAGAAACGCACTAAATCAAAACCCACCGAACAACATACATGAAAACTGTGGTTTTCTGAAAACTGTTTAACCAGATCACAACACAGAGTTTACCACTTGAATTAACATTTCAGATTGGCATATTAGTTTTGGTGTAATAGATTTTTTTTTTTTATCATGGCAGTTAATCTAGTGACAGTTTCAGTGGCTCTAATCTCTAACAGTAGAGGCCCATTTGTGCTATTCCGCAACATTTCTTGTGCTGGGATGCTAAGCTCATCTAGTTCCATTAAACAAAAAAAAAATCCTTTCTTCATAAAACAAATGGGGTTAAAATAACTTAATATACTGAAAATAGTCCCTTTATATGTTTAGTTAAAATAATTTAGGCTAATACAACTTAAAGGTCTAGCGCCGTATAGAGTATATTATTTTAGAGACAACATCCAGGACATGCATGTCACAACCTACTTTCTTAGGTCTGATTTTAGACTGACTACAAACACACAACAATGGCAACTAAAGTCTTTAAAATGTATCTTCCTTCAGTATTGTCCAGCTATAAACTAACACCTGAAGGGTTCAGCCCCCAGGTTGTCTTAATAACACAGCGTTTCTGATTTGCTGATGATCCTTTCCACTCAGTTTACTTTTATTTCTTTACATTGACTATATACCTGGATATACCCATGTTGATCTATGAGCAGGTTTTCAGGCTTCAGGTCTCTGTAAATGAGGTCTAAGGAGTGAAGGTACTCAAAGGTGAGTACTATCTGAGCTGCATAAAATCGTGCATGGTGTTCACTGAAAGAAGGAAACACAGACAGTCAGATACTGGCGGAATATATGAATGAACTAAAGTCTCTTCTGAATGAAAGAAAACTCAGTCAAACATTATATAGGTGTTGGTTTCTAATTCATTTATAGCACTGACAGACCAAAACAGAACACCTAAAATTGCTTTTCTTCAGCTATTTGTGACTACAACAGCAATCCCAGACAAAAAAAACCAAACAAACTACTGATAATAACAATAATTATGTGCAAAATACCTGAACCTCCCAGTGCGTCTGAGGTGTGAGAACATCTCTCCACCAGGAACATATTCCATTACCATGTAGAGGTTTGAGTTGTCCTGTTAATTAGAAGGATATAATTACAAATATGGCCACACTAAGGTATTCCCTTTTTTAATACTTTACTTTCTTGAGTCTTATGAGTGCAATGGTAGACAAATGTGCCTGTCACAGTGCCTGTGTACTGTCAAAAGAAGAATCTGACCTGGTTATGCTTAAATATCGGAAAATAAGGACATTAGGACAAGAGACTACCATATGTGCAGTTTAAAGTTAAGCTGCCGTTCTTGGGACTCAGTCTTGCATCTTGCATGAAATAACTTTGTCACAGGACAAAAGCAACCAGGGGCCTTGGTATTTAATCTAAATGTGATGACGACATGTTGGCCAATTAACTGACAATTACAATGTGAACAAACAAGTCGCAGATTCTGGCCACACAAGAAGAATTTAAAGTTTAAAATTCTAATACACGTTAATAATATTGGCCACTGAGTCCATCCAAACCAGTTAGCATGTTAACTCTAACGGACATCACCTGGTACAGTGCTAAAGTTTTCCAGGAGGAGCTCAAGCGCAAGACTGCCGGGGACTAACTGTTTGCCTTACAAGGCACCGAACCACTAAAATTTCACATAGAACATCGCACACCCAATAGTCTGGAACAAGTACAAGCATCTTTACACCTTTGTTTTGTCTTTACCTTGAAAGCGTACACCAGTCTGACGAGGAAGGGGAAGGAGACAGCCTGTAATATTTTTTTTTCATTTAGTGTGTGTTCTATCTGCTTCAATTTCACCACCTAAAGGGGGAAAAAAAAAGAATAAAGAAAAAAGGTAGCCATAAACAAAAAATCATGACAACGAAATTGGAGTGCTGTCCCACACGCATGCTAAAATAAAGGCAAGCAGTAATCACAATAAACATCATACATACAGAATAAAATATATACAATAAATGTAAAAATGAAATGTGTGTGCAGAGACATAAGCATAAGAAACTAGCTAATCAGATCACGTCAGGTATTAGCAATGATTAGAGCCACTGCCTTGTTGTAAAAGCTGTCCCTGAGTTTATTTGTCTGTGACCTCAGTGCCCCAAATCGACCAGAGGGCAGCAGGTAAAACGCCCAGTGTCCTGGGTGTTCTGCAGTCCAGCAAGATGCTGTGTACTCATTTGAGACAGCGGCTGCTGTAGAGGTCCTTCAGGGAGGGAAAGGGGTGGCCAATGATTTTCTGGGCGATGTTAATAACTCTTTTAAGTGCCTCTTGTATTTTTCCATGTATTACTGCAGGTATGACTAAGCAGTTTCAAAAGTATTTCATTTGAATGTTTTTTAACGGTGTTTCCACGACTCTCCACACAGTTTAGAGTAAATTTTGGTGAGGGATTAAAATCAAATTATTCAATTCAAGACAGATAATCCATCACTAAGGACTTCCTGTGGTATTTAAGTCCTGTTACTGCTGCGTGGTCACGCAGTTGAACGATAAAGAGTCTGTTTAACGCGAGCTTTGACGCACAAAACCTTGCAGAAACCGCTGCCCAGTGACAGTGCGCAAACCACAAGCTATGCAGCCAAAAGTTGAAAGTAGAAAATGTTTTTGGTTATAAGCTTACTCTTAAGTGTGAGACATCAAGCTTCATCAAGCATACCAACCCAAACAAACTGGGAGACATCGACTGAATATTCACACAGCGATTACCATGACATTTAGAGAGATATAAAGTTTATGTTTTTGACGGTATAGTTGCATGCTGTACTGAAGTACATTAGTGGAAAGTAATGGCTGCAGAAACAAACAATAAAATCCATACAGTGGAAAAAAAAAAAAAGTGTGAAAGCTGTGGTTATAACTGTTGAGTGAAACCAAAAGCTAGACAGGTTTACCTCTTGAGCTGATGGCGAAATTCAAGGGAACACGAGGCTGCTATGTGAGCAAGGCACTACCGGCAAGCTAAACTGCCTCTAAAACTTTCACATCAGTATTTAAAGATCGAAACTCCTGCGTGAAGCGCCTTTGAGGTTTTCAAAAACATAATGTTAGTGCATGAGAGGAAATGTTCCATTTCCTTTTATGAGAAACACAACATTTGCACTCATGTAGGACATTTTTGCAGTTTACAGCACCAGCTCTTATAAATGTGAATTCAAGCCATTCGCTTACCTTTTGCTTGTCCAGGATCTTCATGGCATAGAACTGGTTTGTTGCTTTATGTTTCACGAGCATTACTCGTCCAAATGATCCAGTCCCCAGGGTCTTGAACCTTTCAAAGTCATCCAGGCTTGTTGTGCACTAAATGAAACACATTATCAGTGGAAAGAAAACAGCAAACAGAAGCAAATGTTAAGCTATGTGTACTTATGGAAGCCACTAGCTGTTTATCTTCATGCACTGTAGCTCAAAAACACAAGCTTAATGGAAATGTTTTTGAAGCATACGTCTCTGACACAATTACGCAATCAGCCAGCATTCAAGTCAACAAGAAGGAAATGACTAGGCACTATTGAATGTCTCATTTTTACTCAAAAGAAGAAGAAATAAAAGCGTTCCCAAGTGTACTAATCAGAGAAATTAAAGTACAAGAATTTTATACAGTACTCTTAAAAAAACAACCTACCTGTGGTGGACACTCCCATTTTCTTAAGAAGTCTTCTTTGGCTTTAGCTAAGAACTCTTTCACTATAAATAAAAAGATCGGTTTTGATCATTAGAATTAGAATTTAGATACACGGACAAGGTCAGTGCACATGCTCAGGAAAACAAACTGGGATAGTTTAACATGTTCAAGAAAAACAAATAAGGGCAGTTCACACAATCAAGGCAAGGTCAAGCAAATGTCAAGTACCAGAGAGGAAATATCATACTTGACAAAAGAGGAAAAAATATTTCTATTAAAAAAAACCCAAAACCCTCAAACCACACACCCTAGCAGGACATTTTAATTCATAAAGTGATGCAAAGAGCTCTGAGGACTTTACAAGTTGGCCAATTTCAACGCAAGCTATTCTGCATCTCTTTCAGAAAGAGGTGGGGGTAAAGGTAGTGAGGCAGGTAGTGAGACAGACAAAATGCAAAACAGATCTGAGACTACAGAGCAAGCCACAGAAAGACAGCGTATTGTGAAGGTCACTGCTGGCATGAGCTTTCCAAAGTCAAAGAGCCATTAGATGGTGCCTAAAGTATAACTGCTGGTACACTTTGGTATGTTGCTACCAATTTAAATGTATACAGTCAATGCTGACAAGGCTACTTTTGACTAAAAGTGAGACAATAAACTTTCACTCTTTGACTCGGGACGCCTCATGGAAAAATGAGCATACCAAAAGTCTCTACAGTTCACCAAGGGTTTGCAGGAACATTCATCCACATGGATGGAAATGATGGAGAAGAGAAAGAGAGGAAGAGGCATTTATGAAGTCTTGAAAGAAAATAATGTAAAACACATTTTAGATTCACACAACAAAATGATAACAGAGAAGACAACATAAAGCAAGCCCTACCACTAGACTAAATTTAAAACTAATAAAATTGTTCTACATTGGTGATTTCCTTTATCGTCTCTGAAAACTTCAGCTAAAATATTTAAGGAAGTTTACATCTTATTGCGCAACATCAAGTAAATTGTTACAATTTCTTTTTACAATTGAGCAACAAGTAGTTATTTTAGCTCACAGTCTTTTTTTAACAGTAGACTGTATTCAGTAATTAAATCTAACTCTTTCTATCGTTTGTGCCACTTTTAGAGGCTTTCTTTAGTCTGTGAAGAACAAAAGACAACACTGATTGAAAAGACATTGCAAAGGTTTACATAAAATGCATTTCTTTCTTGCAAAACGGTACATGATGACAAGACACAGATATAAAGACAATGTAAGCAGCTGAAGCACCACAAATGGGCTGCACTATAAAGTGTTATGCTTTCTCTGGCAGATCTAAAAAAAAAAGGACAGATACAGAATGTTAAATTGATGGTTAAGGTACCTCTAAATAGTTAAAAGCAGTACTGAAACTAGGCAGCTTCTTGTAAATGACAAAAATAGAGGTGTGCAAAACCCAATTAGAAACAATGCGATTTATACAGAATTCAGTTGATTTAATAAAGAGGATGGTAAATATAAGGGTAGATAATCCAAACATGAAACCCAAGAAGTGGCAGGCAAATTTAAGAGTAAAAGCAATAAACTGCACTTACTGCACTTATCCCACATGATGGTGAACTCAGAGATATGAGGCACGTCGCTCTCCTGTATTCTGTTCTCTTGGCTACCCTTACTTTTGTATTTGTGAAAAAAACGGCTGGCGAAGGATTGATCCTTTCCCTGGGCCATTTTGAGGCAAATATTTTGGTGTGTGAGTAAGATGGCTCACAGGCAAAGTGAGTACGTTTTGAGACAGAACATCGATGATACTTCCTGTATGTGCTCAAATACTCTGCAATGCTTGGCTAACCACATAAAGTTAAGCTTCCTGTTCAAGTACTCTGCTTCAGTTTCAATGGCCAACTGCATGTCCAATAATTCTGTGCAGAATAATTTAAAAGCATTTTCTTTTATCTCCCTTACAAGAAATAACATTAGTTTAATAAAGATATACAAAATTAAAATAGCATGCACAAGTGCTGCAAAGTCCTGTCAAAACCACAGTGCAGCGGGTTAATATAGACTACTGATAAGACATCTGTAAGCCTGTTACACCCACTAAATACACGAAAGAGAACTTATCTCTGGCTTATTGTGCTCTCTGGTGGTTATGCTTTTACAATGCAGTTTTTCAAAGAGCTTTCCTATATGCTCCAAGTCATTCTTTTGAGGTGACCCTTTAAAGCACACTTCTTCAAATACTGGGGTAACTGGGGTGGTTTTTTTGGGGGGAGGGGGTTAACACCAATTTGGGTCACTCAGGATAACAGCAATAAAAGTGGAATCCTGCCATTTAAGCAGACAAACAAAATGGCCTATCACATATATACTGGTGATGGCATATGTGTGAAGGCCACCACTGTTGGCATAGTTACCGACCAAAAGTCAATTCTTAATCCGGGAAAAATCTTGATGTTGTTTGATAATTGGTAATAGGGAACTTAAGAAAACAATGCAGAAAAATATACTTGGAGTAATTTTGAAATGGCGTGATCACATAGCTTGTCCTGCAGAACAGCTCTGACTCCGCTGTTTACAATACTTTCAGCACTATCCGCAACACATGCAGCAGAATATTATCACAGCAGAGCAGATGTTAGTGTGCAATCAAGTGCTATCTTTATGGTGAGTTGCAAAGTATTTTCTCAAATACACTGCTGTTGGGAAGTAATAAAACAATGAGCTTATCCTTTTGTCTTTTTTAAAATCACTTGTAAAGTATACAGTAGTGGTCAGACTTTTACATAACACTCATCATGAGCATAAATGTCATGGTAATTTTGGACTTTTTGGACTAATTTTGGACAGGGCTGAGCCTTGGTGGTTCCTGGGTTGTTCCTGAACATACTCTCATCTGAGGGTGAGAATTTGGGTAGTCTTTCTGACCTTGGCAGAGTGGTGACACATCCAATTAACTTGTAATTCCATACAGTTGTTTGAACTGATTATCTTAAAATCTGTATGTGGTTTAGATACCTTCTCAGCTTTTGTACATCTACAACTTTCAATCTTAGATTTGCACTGAGTTCCTTGGACTTTCCCATTCTGAGTATTGGTCAATCCCATTAAGTCCTGACAAACAAATTCTTTTAAATGCTGGCAAAGAGAGGTAGATCAGGTCATCTGCTAATTGAAAGGTTGTTGGTGCGATCCCTGACTGCTACAGTCTGCATGCCAAATATCCTTGGGCAAAATACTAACCCCGAGTTGCTCTCCGATGCATCCATCGGAGTATGAATGTGTGTGAATGTTAGATAGAAACCACTTATTTAGAAAAAGCATAGCAAAAAGCGCTTGTGTGAATGGGTGAATGAAGCAAGTTGCGTAAAGTGCTTTGAGTGCTCAGATAGAGTAGAAAAGCGCTATATAAAAACCAGTTATCATTTACACTTTTTAAAAGTGACTGCATATATATATATATATTTGGTATGTATACTTTTGACCCTGTGTGGATTAAAGAAAATATCAGTCAAACTTTTGGATCCCATTCTTGTTTTTAAAGTCATTAAAGATGTATGCCATACAATCATTCCACCTTGGAAAACCCCCCCCAAAAAACAGTTCAAACAAATCATCCCAAATTGCCATGATATTCATGTCCATGATAAGTGGATGTAAACACCTGACCACGTCTGTATATGTATATGTGGGAACCATATTGCCCAACGTGCTGATAGCAAAACATTTTTTCTGTACCTAAAAATCCAGTATTGATAAGTTGAATTTAATTTGTAAAATTTGAACAGAAATCTAGATAACACAGAACAACAGTGTGTTAAGTTTCTTTTTTCATCACAGTGTTATTGTACTCAACCCTAAGCCCCTCCCTGTAGAAACTACAGGTCTCAGGAGTCTCTAAGACTTTGTGAACTAGTGCCAAACAGAAAGCAGGTCAAGAACAGTGCTCTCCAGACAGACCACTTGGTATGGCACAGTTTAATGGATTAGGCTGGTCACTACTCACAAACACAACAGAGTGCCCTCTGGCTACATTTTTCAAGTGATTAATAGAGTGCCTTAGGTTGCAAAATTCCTCTCCAGTAGTCGCAGTTTGACTAAGATTTTGCTATATTTTTGGATGTTACAGTATCAGGACAGCACTTTTATATCACTATAAGAAAGCAGTGATCAGAGGCATTAACACTTTAATTTACAGCAGACTCGTTGACAGCTGACTTGGCACATCAGTGTTAACCAGGTGGGAAAGAAAGTGTCATTTCTTTTTATGCAGCTACTGTGTGGAAAACAAAGCAACTACATGTTTTATTACACGACCATTAATTTGGTTTAATCACATCGAGCAGCATTCTGCTCAGCTTGTGAGTTTGTGGTTATCAGATACCTGTTGTTAGCACTGACCAGGCCTTGTTCTGCAGCTTTAGTGGAAACAAATGTTTGCTGATGTTATCTGGCTCTACACACGCGATATTAGCCCTTTCGAAACTACAAACGATGCTTTGTCATTTAATAGTTATAGTGTTATAGTGTATAGCCTTAATATCGTTTAGTCTGAGATGTTGTCTTTAATACAGACTGATTTGGATAACCGAAGGATATGATGCTGAGGATCACACTACCACATCTTTGTTCATCCTTCTCACTAATTAGCTGACTGTAAAAACTGTAGCACCGTTTTCCGCTGAGATAAGCAAACACGAATCATTACGAGACAGCAAACACACCTTACAAACTGCCCTACCAAAGATGGTTCTTCTCTGCAAACCATATTACTGTAGTCTCCCGCTAACACTGGACAACAGCTAAAGGCTGCTCTCCACTGACTTTTATAAGCAAGCTCACACTGTACAATAACTAATGTTAAATGGCTGTAAGGCAAGCTGGATGCTTTCCAGGTGCTCACCGCTTTCTTGTTCATTGCCTTTCTTGGCAGTCGCTGCGTTTCCCATGGTAGGAAGACAGGGCGATCCACAGCTGGC
>VVHJ01000433.1:0-11845 GCA_015107715.1 Tylochromis polylepis | reverse complement strand
AGCGATGATGGTGGCGGTTAGCTAACGGGGTGGGGGGGGTGGGGGTACTCCGTTAGCTAGCTAACAAATTTCAGCTTTTGCTAGCTGGCTGGTTGAAAACGACATCAGTGTCTTCCCTTTGTGGACAGGACTTCGATGTGCTCTGCTAACCGCCTTGTTGATCAAGGTCCTTTTGTCATTCAAGTATGCCTCCGCTGGAATGACAACATGATCCAGACTTTCCACCTCTGACTGCTGTCGTTTTGTGCTGCGTTCATGTCATATGGGAATACCCCGGCAAGGTTTGCTCGGTGCAATGTTGCCTTCAGGTACCAGTCAGAAATAGTGGACTTATATCTACATAACACTGATTATGTAAAACTGCTGTAACCTAATGTGTTGCTGTGTGTGCTCTTGTTTTTATTGGTATATTTGACTATATTTTCTTTTTCTCGTTTCACCTCTTCAATAAAAACGTCTTTCAAGTTAATGTTTGTTTTCATAAAAAGATTTAATATGACCTTTGACCTGATGGCCACTGTGCCATTTTTTGGTGTTTAACAAAAGCTTGTCAATCTACTTGCAATAAATCCATTACAGCGTAAAACAAGTTTTAAAGGATAAACACGCCCGTCTAAATCTAAATTGATATCACAAAAATACAGCTGCTTGCAAAATACAAATGCCCATTCCAGCTGTCATAGGGTGAGAGACACTGTGGACGGGTAGCCGATCTTTCATGGGGCTAACACATACGGATAGGCAACCACTGATACCTAACCCTATGCATGTGTTTGAACTGTGAGAGGATTCTTGAGTTCCCAGAGAGAACCCATCCATGCATCCATCCAAACCTTCTATTTCGCTTATCCAATTTAAGGTTGAAGGAGGGCTGGAGCCTATCCTAGCTGTCACAGGGCAAGAGGTCAGGTGTACACATAGACAATATACAACATCCATACAAAAAGGCCCTATACTGGAATTAAACCCAGGAGCTTCATGCTGCGAGGCGTCACTGATAACTGAAATGCAGATATGACGTTTATAAGAATATAGGAATGTGTAATAATAGATTATAACCAGTGGTTTGGGAATTTGCTTGGCAAGCAAGAGTTGCTAGTTCAGTTCCAGCTGGAGACACAAATCCCTTTTTAGGGAGGAAGGGCGTCAGGTGAATGAACTCAAACATGCTGAGGTACCTGCTGTGGCGACCCCCTTTGACAAAGGCGAAGCCGTACTTTTATTATAGAATAAAAAATAAACACTTTTAAGCTTCTTTTAAACCCCCAATTTTAGTTCACATCTGTCATAAAACTTTACCATAAACTAGTATTCAGAAAATACAGGTTCTTCCCCACAAGTCATAAAATGTGGCACATTTGGCTGTAGTTTTAGACACGTTAATGAACTCGGAGCAGGACGCGCCCATTAACTGCAGGGTTGTTTTTAGCACCATGGTCAGCGACAGAGTTGCTAGGTAGCTGCCCTGTGTTTGTATCAGCGAGTTGTGGAGGAAGAGCTGTACCTACACTAAACAACGACCTGAAGATGTACGAAATCTCATTCGCAGTAATGATATCACTTTTCCTTTCCTTCACAGCTACTTAGTAGATAGATATAATATGTGCTGACTTAACATATAAGCCGCTCAGGGTACTAAATGTCACGTAGTTGCCGGATTGCGAATGCAAACTTCAGCACTTCCTTCAGGCTTCCCCCCTCTCTTACACAACGAATGGTTTTGCCCATGGACTCGCTCCAGCACTCCTAGCACACAAGAGGACTACAATTTACAGATTTTTGTTGTCTGTCAGCCAACGTCTGTTTTTTGTTTAATAGCCGTAAGACGCAGCAGGCACTGTTAAAGTCTTGTAAACAGTCCAGTGACTGGAGGGCTTCTGCAAAGACTTCTCCAAACGGTGGCTGTGTCGTCCGGATGAGCGCAGCAGAAGCTACACTGCCAGCGCTCGGAATAAATAAGGTAACGTTGAGGGGCTACTTTGCCTTCGCCTGTACATTCTTTGCTAGGCAGTGCAGCTAAGCTAGCTGTAGAGTAGCCTGGGGGTCATTATGTTTTCTTTGAGTAATTGTGTCATTAGGCAATATATTATTTGTTTTTATGTTACAAAATTGAATAAAAATGCCCTCATTCGACTACAGTGTAAACGTCGCAGTGACGCGGAAAGTTGACTGGATGGTCACACTGCCAGATTGTTTCCTTGTGCTTTGATTCTTCCACCTGACCTATGCAATAGCAGCCTAGCGTTAGCGACTGCTTGCTAGCAACTCATTCATGGCAGGAAAACACCTGCTCAGGCTATGTGACATTTCATTTGCGAGCACAAGCAGTTTTCTTGAAAATCCGATATATTACACGCGAGATTTTAAGTAATCCTATTTCGTGCTAATCTTTAAATACAAGGAAGATATATTAAAAAAGAGGGGGGATGGCCTATAATCCCACCACTGATCTGGAAGATACCATATTGACTACTTTGCTGTGACATGCATAGATTCCCCCTTTTACTCTTGTGCAGCACAGCGTTTTAGCTCAGACCAGCTTTGCAAGAACCCCTAATTTATTTGCGCCAACATATAGGTGAGCAATGGGAAGCTTGGGTAGTTAAATGATGAATATGGAGTTTGAAGACTGGATTGATTCTGTGCTTTTTGCAGTCGAGTGTGCCACTTGCAGACCACATGCCGACAGGGCACCCTGGAAGTGACCATTCCCATCCGCGCAGATGGATTACATGTTAATAACAAGCTTAACATATTTTGAATGGCATCCTGCCTGTATGCCATATGCCAGACATAAGGCTTTTGACATAAATATAAATATGATATGTTTAATCTCTTATTTTCATACATCTTGTGATATGTACTGGCTTTTCTGTAATAATACACTGTATTTCATTTGAGTAAAGGTTTCGTGTGAGCAGTTTAACCTTACTTGTCCCCTGTGCTCAGTGCAAAATGGTTTGCATAGTAAGCAAATGATTCTATTAAGGCAAAGGCTTTCTGTCCTTTTTCTGGCATTGTTTTGAAATCACTTTTCATTCAGAGCTTTGTGCAATTGTGGACTGAGCACTGTCCACACTGCGTAGTGTTTTTTGACCCTGTCCCATTTTATGTTGATCAAGGTTGAAGATTGCAGTTAATGTATTCTATTAATTTCCTTTCCGAGGTGGTGGCTTTAATTTAATATTTGACAAGGTAGTGTAAATGCTTTTAAATTATTTCTGATGAAGTTATGCTTAACATTTAACTGTTGATGTATTTCAGTACCCTGTGGGCTGACAGCTCCCACACTTGTTCCTCCTCATATGTTGAGGAAGGCGTGAAGCCAGAGTTGGGTCACTGGTTGGAGCTAATTTTAGACCCACAGGCAATTCAAAACTCACTCACTTTCCTGCAAGAATTTGCCAGAAATTTAGCCCTCATTATTTTTGAGCAGACAATGTGGTGTCACTGGTCAGATAGGTAACTAAATAAATTTAATTATACTATATTTATTTTATTATACTTTCTGTTTTTCACCATTAATATATGAAGTATCACTCTTACAGTTTTTCACATGAGCAACATTTATTGAATCCTTCCAATGTTTTCAGTCATTCTGTTGCAGAGTTGCCTGTATCTTTGGAATTATTGTCCTGTTGCATGTTATGCAAGCTGTAGCTGTTAAATAGATGGCCTCACATTTGACTCTAGAATACTTAGGCGTACAGAGGAGCTCAAATCATGATCCCTCCACCAGCTGTGGATCCCTACACCACCATGCTTGATGGTTGTTACAAAGTGTTTGTGCCTGATGGTCTACCTAAAAGACTTTGTTCCAGAAGCTTTATGGTTTGTTTAGATCCAACTTTGCAAACTTAAGTTGTGCTGCCATGTTTTTTTTTTTAGAGAGAAAAGGGTTTCTCCTGGCAACCGTTTCAAAGACGCCATACTTGTTCAGTCTTTTTCTAATTGTACTGTCATGAATTTGAACATTTAACATGATAAATGAGGTTTGTAGAATCTGAGACCTAGCCCTTGTGTTTTTTGCACTTTTTTTGAGTATTGTGTGCTCTAACCTTGAGATAAATTTGCTATGAAGTCCACTTCTGGGAAGACTGTGGCTTTGTGTTAACATACCTGAATGCTTCAGACTATGAAACTACCAAAATGTAAAAATTTTCTTTTTCACATGACTATATGTAATACTGACATTTGCTTTTGAAAGTGGCCAGTTTCACTTTTTGCTTATCCAGCATGATTACACGAAGTGTGAATCAAGTAAGTAATTAAGAAACGTGATGCTGGGTAAGAAAAAATGTCAAATTATAAAGAAGACTCTGCTGTAGCATTATAAAGTAGAAGAGTATCTCTTTGCAAAAATATGTTTTACTGGGTGAGAATGGGTTGGCAAAAAGTTCAAATGAAGTCGGCAAATTATTTCTAAATAGATGGAAACGGTTTACGATTTTTTAGAAAGAGCAAGGATTGGGGTTAGAAAAACTGTGATGCATGAAATGTCAAACGTCAATGACAGTTTTCTGCTTAAAAATCCTTTGTTTACATTTGCATTTCATCTGTGATGGAGACATACTGTAATAGTACAACATGGCTCCATTCTTAGCTAATGCCTTCTTTTGAATGCTTGTACATCCCCTGGGGTCCCAATGCTGCCGTAATGGCAAGAAAGAAGGCATACTATTATGTACATAGAAGAACTGCAAATCCTGCTCTTTCAGTATAACACAAGGCTAAATGGTATTTCCCCAGGACTTTCTATTGATTCTGTATTTGATTACTGCTTTCAAGATGTAGTTTTTTGTTAGGCTGGAGAAATACAAAACAAGTCCCTCAGGGATGTACCACTAGTTTTTGAAGAGACTTGTGTAATAGGTGTGACACAACCTTATCATGTATAAACACAGTCTTCCGCTTAAGCTCAGCTTTTCCTTTGACTCACTACTTTCAAACTATTTATGTGATCTTTGTGGATTTGCTTTTGATATAAAAGGGGTTGCTCTTGAAGAGTGATTTGCTGTCATCTTAAAATACTGAGATAATATCATCCTGGAAGTGATCACTCCCATCAGCACAGAAAGTTGTCATCATTGAAATCAGCAAGGTCACTCAGAACAACTTTGTATTTGTATTGCACTTTCCTCTATGGATAAAGAAGAACAGCAAACCATACCAGCAAAATGCCCCCACAGCAAAACAGAGCCACTGTATGGGTCAAGGATTCAATTGTTTTCCTTTACTTTTCCAGTTCGCCCGTGTGGGGAGAAAACCATGACATGTAGTAGCATGACTACACATTTACCACCTGTTCTGGATAATAAAGGGAGATTCTGCATAACAATGCCCTGAAAGACAGATATGCATTTGTTGAGCAGCATGAAGAGCTGACTTGCTACAATGAGGCCTTTCTGTGCTGTGTGGCAGGGAGGGAAAGTGGATGAGCTAAGCATCCCTACCAGGTCTGCATTCATAGGAGCACTGCAAATTCTCAGATGGCCCTTTGGCTCACCCTGTTGGTGAAAATGTGCTACTGCAGCAGAGGATTAGGTGGAAACTTCACTTTATTACTATTTTATGCAGGGACTAATAGTAATTTGTACTTATAATGCTATCAGTATATATAAATATGAAAAATGTTACAAATAGTTATTAAAACCTCTAAACCAGATTTTGTTGGTGTTTCTATTCATTCCAAAGTCCTTTAAATAGAAATCTGAGGACTAGATTAACTAACCTCTGGCTACTAAGGTCTTAGCCAGGTCTCACTGCAGGGGCCTGTGGCTGTTAAAGAAATGCAGCTGCTGCCATTTTCTGAAGGTTACTGAGTGTGGTGCATTTATGGAAGAGGTCGCCTAATACTTCTATGACTAAAAGGAAGCAGTGTCAGTTTTGTTTGGTATCAAATATGGTAGAATTGCAATGTAATTTTAAAAAGGTTATATTTTTTATAATTTTTTTCTAAATCTTGTTTTATATTTTATGTTATCAAATTTAAAAGCTGAACCTTTTTTTTTAAAATCATATGATATATTTTAAATTTTAGACTGACTGGATTAATAGAATGATTATCACAAAATAATGTTTTGGCTCTTCAATGACAGTCTGTTTTTTTTTTTTAAGTTACTGTTACACTAAATCCCCAACTTTCAAGTGAGTTCAAGTAAAATCAGGCCATCTCATGGTTTATAGCCACTGCTACCAGCGAAACAAACAAGCAAAACAACGGAAGGCCTCTTTTTGCTGGATCATCCATCAGTGTGCTGCTGAAATGCCTCACCTGTGACCTTATATGGTAGCAAAGACAAGCCTAGATAAAAAAATCTGTGTCAACATTTCTTTCCATAAGATACAAGAAGGGAAATTAAATCACATAATCCGTGACATATTTACAGACATACTTATAAACAGAATTCATATTTATGTGCATGCTTATCTTGGGTTTTTTTAAGTTTCAAATCTAAAACACTGAGGATAAAGCATAATGTTTTATTACAGTAGCTGATTTTTTTTAAAAAAGTGTAATTTATAGTGTCTACCATATCTGAAAAATAATTATGATAAATCTTGATTAAGAACACAAAAACCTCTACAATAATTCTTCTTCAAATTAGGAATTAATAACCCTGCAATATTGTGCAGGATAATTAAGAGTAAAAACACGGCATTTGCCTGGGGATTGTGTATAATTTTTATTTCAAAGTACATTGCATTAGAGAATGTGTGCACTTTCTGCTTGTATGTTAGTAGTTTAGTTGCATTATATGTGCTTGTCAGCTCCACCCTTGTTCCTGATGGTTCATGTGACACCAAGGTCTGCTGCTCCTATGGAGACAGTATCCCCTGCCTACTGTACAGAGAGCCAGTACACCACTGGGAGGTGGGGGAAGATTGTCAACAGCACAGCTTGCTTCACTTTATCACCCCGACTCTTTGTTGTTGCTCTCCCTTCCTCTCTGCTGAGCTCACTTTAGTCTCCATTCGTCCCAGGATCAATGCCGTGTGCTCTCCCCAGGCAGACCAAGAGGCTGACAGTGATGACTACTGAGTGATCAAGCAATGCGATCAGATTGTTTCCTCATTCTAATTTGTCCAGAGGCTGCTGATAGGATCGATAAGGTCGCTTTGCAAGCCAGCCTGTGTGCTTGTGCTCAGCGCTTCTACAGGAGAGTGTGTCCGTGTGTGGACGGTAAACACTGGTCGATAGGAAATGGACTTTTCCGTGTGTTCTCACCACTAGAGGCTACTGTTGATCTCTTTATGAAATGCAGTAGAGGTGCCACGAGATGGTGTACTGTAGATGTAGTATCACTAGTTTATGTTTCTTATGATTTATGTGCTCTTTATATGGTGCCGTGAATAAGTATTCCCCCCCCCCACCTGATTTCTTAGGTTTTTTTGCTTATTTGTCACACTTACATGTTTCAGATCATCAAACAAATTTTTATATTAGACAAAGATAATGCAATAAAATATAAAACACAGTTTTTAAATGATAATTTCATTTATTAAGGGCAAAATGCTATCCAAATCTACCTGGCCCTGTGTGACCTATTGACTCAAGAAACAAATAGAACTTGTATGAAAAATGAAGTGAGCTAAAAGATCTCAAAAATAAGCAGATGATGCCACAATCTAAAGAAACTCAAGAACTGATGTGAAACAAAGCCATTGATATCTATGAGTCTGGAAAGGGTTACAAAGCCATTTCTAAAGCTTTGGGACTCCAGCAAACCACTTGGAGAGCCATTATCCACAGTTTGGCTGGATTAAAACAATTCTTGCAAATGATATATAAAAAATAGATAATATAAAAAATATTGCAAATGTTTGATTGCAGTTCTTTCTGTCAAGGTTGGCACAAGCAATTATCAGGGGGCAGTTACTTTTTCACATGTAGCCAGGTAAGTTTAGCTGTTTTTACCTTAATAAATCATCATTAAAAAACTGCATTTAGTATTTACTCAGGTTATCTTGTCTAAGATTAAAATTTTCTTGATGATCTGAAACATGTAAGTGTGATAAATATGCAAAAAAAACCCCAAAAAACCAGGAAGGGGCAAATATGTTTTTATGGCACAGTATAATATATATCACTATATTTCACAGACTTATTAACCTGTTTCTTGCTAACTTCACTGTGCTGAAAACCATATCAATTTATTTAAAAAGTATGCAATATCATATGAAAGTCAGCATTGTCAAAAATGCAACACTTAGCATTTGCCATAGTAAACATATTTCAGTGACAAACAGTTTGTCTTTTTGACTTAATATTTTGGCACCCCTAATATTCTTCTCAGTACTGTATCAGCCAAAATTATATTTTTGAAGCAAGACCCTCAAGAGGTAATGTCATTCAAAAACGGTAATAATGAAAAATTAAAATAAGTAAAAAAAAATAAGTTAGTCACAGAAAAACAAACACTGCGTCTTGTTAATTGTCTCAGAACCTTTCACATCTATCACGCAACCTCTTGTGGAGATTAAAAATTGTCAGACCATTAGTAATCATCATTGCTGACTCAAAATTCAGCTTCTACAAACTCTCCTTCTTACTTGTGAGAATCATGAGTGGCTGGCATAGTTTGTCTAAGAAAACAAGAAGCATCCAAGTTTTTAATCCTATCCTAGTTTTGTTGATATTCAGAATATATGATAAAATTGGTTATTCATGTGTGATCATTAAAGTACCCAAGCTGCTCCCAAGTCTAAAATTTGACAGTCAAATTGAATTTAGCCATTGTATGAGATGATTAGAATACTCGATCCTTTTTGGTCTGACATATAATACTATTACAGCCCGTGATGAATGAAAATTAAAGAAGTAAAGAAGAGACAAAAGAAACACCCTTCAACAATGTCATGAGTGCTGATGTTACATTGTTTGCCCATCAGAGGGCACTCTGCTGCTTCACTGTTGGCAGCCTGTGTTTGGATTTCCACAAACACAACAAGCAGCTGATCCATGTAAAGTCAGGCAGAAGATAAATGAGTAAGACACGACTTATTGTGACAATAAAAAAACATTATTTTTATTGTCATATTATCATTGGAAGAACAACTACACACAGCAAATGTTAGAATCTATTTACATATTGTGTCTTTGTCTTTGAAAAAAAAAAAGAAGAAGTTTGCTTTGAGTTTTAAATCACCAAATATTGGTATCGGTATTGTTGTGTTCAGTTTCTTCCTTCTGAAGAAACTGAACATGACTGAACAGGAGAAAATATCTGTCGTTTAAAAAGATTTAATTTGCTTCGGCAGTTGGAATTACAAGTTATAGTGCTGGACCTCGATGTGAAATCAGCCATCTGTCTTCACACAAAGGATGACCCTGATCGGGCCATACAGTTTTCATACTCCAACAATAACACAATATTATTATGACTGTCTTCTTCCCGGAACCATCCTGATAGCTCCCTTGGAGCCTCTTCTTTGCTCACTCCCCCACACCCCACCTTTTTCCTGGAATGACAAAGACAGATACGAAAACACCTCCCTGCCTAGCCTTGATTATTTTAATATTATCCTAATACTGATTCTATATATCTAGTTCCGGACATTCTGTTCAGACTCTCTTTGGCCCAGAGAATATCCTTCTAACCGTTATCTAGTGTGATGTGTAAGCATGCAGCAAAAAAGACCCTCTGCGCTATGACGTTAATTCTCAATATTTCAGCCCAGACATACAGCTGGACGAGGCTTTTGACCCTCAAAACACGGAGTGCCAACTTGTTTATGAGCACATTGCATTGTGTATATAAAAATAATAAAAACAGTTTTATTTAGTCATTTTAAACCCTAACAGGAGCACCCATCACTCTGTCTGCTGTCCCAAAAAGAATAGAGAAAGATATTTAGAGGGAAACATCTGAATGTGGGAACTTAACTGACTTGACTGGAAGACTGAGGATGTCAGCAGACTGTGATGTTTTTGGCACGATCCTTGTTGTGCTGCTACAATCTTATTCTCTATATTGAGTCGATTATTATTATTATTCTGTCACCAATGAATACAAACGGCAGAGAGAAAGTAGCCAAACATGTATAGGCGAATTCGACAGTACTGAACAAGCCAGTAACAACTGGTGCGGGCTGAGTCGACGCAACGAGTAGTTGCATTTCTAGGGAGGTGCACGTCAGGTTACACCATGGGGCTTGCGGTTGTGATGTAGCTATGGCTTAGATTTCCCACTGAAGCACAAAATTCCCAGTAAGGTGACAACCCCTGCTTCTTTGTGTCTCTTGTCTGACCTCGCTTTTATCTTACACTGAGGACTGGAGCCCCGTCGACAACTCTAGAAAGAGTATTCGTCGACCCAATCGCGAGTGGCTGTCAGTGCCGGCACTGTGAAGTTTATTGTTAAAGCCTCGTGCGTGCAGGACGAGAGACCCGTCAGTAACTCCTTGGTAATTAGAGGGGCCTTGAGACCTGTTGGCAACCAATCACTAACAAAAACGGTGTGTTCAGACTGATTAGACTTAACTGAGATCAGTTTTTTTGAGCATCTTCCTTTACTCATGATGCTTCAACCATAAAGGACAAAAAATAACCTTCTAACACTACTTTGTACATAATTGTTGCAGCTCACCTAATGTGACGCTCTAGATGCATTGTATTTGCCCAAATTAACTTCCTCCTCACTGGAACGTCTCAGTCAGGACCATCCATCCATCCATCCATGGACCCTGGCCCCGTTCTTCAGTCAGGACATCCTTCTTAAATTCATCTATTCGTTGATCTCAGGGGGCACGTTATGAAGTCTCTAATGGTATTCATTTCCAGGTCCAAGATGAGTTTTATTGTTTTTTTCTCTTGTTTTCTGTTTACAGATGCATTAAATTGCAGTTTCCAATTTAGATTTAAAATATCCCTTATGAATAGATGAAGACATTTCTGCCTTGCGATCAGTTCCTCTTTTTTTGTTTTATTGACATGTAATCAGAGAACATGTTCTTAAACTATAGCTCAGAGTTAGAACTGTACTTCCACACAGGCGTTACACCATGAAACATATACACACACATTGCTTTGGTAAGCTGGCACTGATGACATTAGCTACACATTACACAGTTTAAAGAAATAATGTCGCTATAGTTGGACGTATAAGACGAATTAGAATGGAAGTGTAAAACAAATGCTTCGTGAGTATGGCGCAAGTAAAACCGTTATTCTCTGAAGGTAGACGCTTTTAAAGATTCAAATGGGATAAAATGAATGAAAAACATAATGAGTAGTCCATCAAAGTGTAATCTTTAATTTAAAATAGTTTCCCCTGTATTATATTCAGAACTCTGCAGGAGATAACTGTTTGAGTTTTTGGATCTGAGTTCAGCCTTCGACACCATCTCTCACTCCATCCTTCTAAACAGACTTTCCTCTCTTGGCATCTCCGGCACACCCCTAGCCTGGTTCCAGTCATATCTCCTTGACCGCTCCCGGTTTATTCAACTTAAATCATTCCGCTCTCGTCTATTCCCAGTCACTTCTGGCGTACCCCAAGGTTCAGTCTTAGGCCCTCTTCACTTCATAATATCCATCCTCCCTCTTGGTACCATTTTCCATAAATTTGATCTTCACTTTCACTGTTTTGCTGATGACACCCAGTTATATCTCTCCTGCAGGCCTGATTCCTCCCTCCCACCCTCTTCCCTTACAGAATGCTTATCCAAATTAAAATCCTGGTTCAGCTCTAATTTTCTTAAGCTCAATGAGGATAAAACTGAAATCCTCCTTATTGGCACTAAATCCAACCCACTGAAAGCCAATCATTTCACCCTCACTATTGATAACTCCACAGTTCTCCCTTCACCTCAGGTTAAGAGCCTTGGTGTCATCCTAGACAGC
>VVHJ01000430.1:0-22340 GCA_015107715.1 Tylochromis polylepis | reverse complement strand
AACAGAGGAGGTGGTTTACGACACCAACTGTCTGCTATCTATAATCCAGTTTTGAGATCCCTTCCCAGATGCCTTAACGCCCACTCACATCCTGGGCCGTTTGACCTCAGGTAATCACATGATAGAATGGGGATAGGTCTCACAATGGGTTCACGCGAAACCTTGGCTGATTGAGACCCACACCCGTTTTCACACCTGGACTCGTGTGATTAGGTAGAGGATCAACAGGGGGTCCATGACCCTCTTGGGAGACACTCCCATAAGGCTTTAAATTCTGGGACTCTCCACCATTTGCTCTTAGAACTGAAGAAACTTCTCAGATGAGAGGTGAAACGTTTTCAAGAAACTTAGAGAAGTCCAGACGCTTTTCTTTCCAAGCTCCTTAGATCATCAGTTACTCCTGTCACTGACCTTTAACCTTTAAGGTGGTTGTCTCAGTGAGAAGGCCTGCTTTGAAGGTAACCCTGCTCTCCTGTGGCCAAAGCTTTTTGATTGTGAGGCTGTGCATGGTGCCCATGTGGTGGATCTTCTTGATGGTATTGGAATAGAGCCGGACATTGTTGAGCAGCCATTCCACATTGGCCACCACATAGTTGAGTTCACATGAGAAAGTGGCAATGCCATTCTCCTCAATTTCCACTGGTTCAAGGTGTTTGACCAACTTCAGTGTCCGCACTACAATACAAAGGCGCAATTCATCAAAGTATCCTAAAAAGGCTTTACATTGACATTTGCATCAAACCACACTGAACCTACCTTCTACCTTAACATGTGCCGAGCTCTGTGAACCTCCAGCCAGACAGCGGTACTGTCCTGCATCCATCCCTGTCAAGCCGTGAATGATCAGTTCTGCTCGTTTCCCCTCCCTCTTCATGCTGTACTTGTTAGAGGATTTCAGAGCTGTACGGCCCTTAAACCACCGCACCACCCTGGGAGATGGGGCAAACTCACAGCTCAGCATCACAGAGCTGTTCTCTTTTGCCTCCATGTCATCCAAGTGGTGGACCACCTGAAGAGGTCGCTCTAAAAGGGAAGAGATGTACAGACAGTTTTAAGAGAGATCAAAAACTTTTACTTGTTACTGTCCTTGTTTACTTGTTCAGTAAAGTATTTCCATTATTTCACTGGAGAATACAATTTTATTAGCTTGAGACTACAATTACATGACTCTCCCACTGTATAGTCATAGGCGGTGTGGGAGACTCACCTTTTACTGTAAGCTGAGCAGTGGAACGACTCTTGCCAGCTACAAAGACCACAGGGCCTGACATGGAGCTTTCTGTCGAGATGAAGCACAGGCTGTGGAGAGTGGCCTCCCTGTCAACGTTCACTGCCGCGCATGGTTCCAGAACCTCACCGTTCAGTGTCCACTTTGGTGGCCTCCCTGATTTCAAGTTGGTCTCTACCTGGAATAATGCAGGCTCTGGCTCCATCACATCCATGGATTTCATCCCCCGCACTATGGTGATAGCCTGCTCTGCAAGTACAGCACAATACATATTACCTCCACTGCAGAACTCCTGACTTATAATAATATCACTCATCATAGTTTGATTTTATAAGTGTGGGAACCTCACCCTCTACTAGAAGCTGACAGGATGTTTTATCATCCTCTGCATCACATGTATAGGTGTCTTCATCTGAGGAGCAGACATCATTGATAGCAAGCTGCCTGTAGATATCTTGGCTGATTAGCTGATACTTCTTGCTGGGAAATAGCTCCTTCCTATTCTTGTACCACCTGACCTCAGCATTAGGCCGTGACACTTGGCACTCTAGCAGACCTCGGTGGCGATACATGGCGATTTTTACTCGCAGAGGACGTACTATTTGGACTGGAAGCTCTAAGAATGGAAGAACAAACTTCACAGATTAGGTGACCAAATTGGTTTGTATGTTCTTTATTGTTTTATAAGGACTATTTCTTGTGTGTTCATCAGAATTTCTTTCATGTCGAGTATGAGGTGTGAATCTCGTAGCTCACCTTGTACCGTGAGAGTTGCATAGGATGAGACCCGCTCTGCCGTGAATCTGATCTCTCCTGCATGTTCTGGTCTGACTGACTTGAAGAATAGAGTATGAGTTTTACCTGAAATCATATTAAACCCAGTATTTTATTATGTTTACTACCTTTTCCTCAGTTAATTCTCTGAGTTCCCCTTATGGTTCAGGTATCAATGATTGAAGCTCATCAGTTCAAGCAATTACAAGGATAGCTCCCCAAAAAATAAAGACTACTGCTAAGATAACTGATCTTTTACCTTGGTGTCTGATCTTGATGCTGTCCCCAGGACGGATCCGGCAGTCATCTCTGTACCACCGACCACCCACATCCATCTGGTTGACCTCACACAAGAAGGTTACAGGTTGACGCTCGATTGTATCAACATCTTCCAGCTCCTTCACAATGTGAATGTCCCTAGCTGGCAGGAAATATCCATACTATGACTCGAAACTTAGTGAAAGTAACCAAAGAGAACTTTTTGTCAACAAAATACTGGGTAAATGCAATCGGAGATGAACTACAAAATATGACATTTTACTCCATATCATTATTTATTGAACTAAAATTGAAGACGATGTATTGTCTTTTTTACTGTGACTGTATGTTCTGCAAACTGGCAGTTCCATAGCTTTGTTGGGTTCTTAACACTGATTAGTTTCAATGGAAAAAAGAAACACTGCATTAAAGACAACACTAAAGATTTGGTAACACCATCTGTCGAAGTCCAACAATTGTTGGACATTTCAACTATAGCATGCACTTTACTGCAGAAACTAAACCATCTTAAAAAAAACCCGTATTAACCTCCAGTTAGTGGTTCGGGTTATTCAAGCTCTGGAGAAAGTCACTGACCTGAATTTGGTATCTAACACAGAGATGGTCTGGGCCATATAAAAACATTCAATCCTGTGAGCACGCAAGTAGTTTTATTACATTACCTCTGACAGTGAGTCGGCCTGAGGTCTGAATGCCATTAGCTTGAAAGGAGAACAAACCGGCATCTCCCAAAGCCACCCTGTTCAGTAAGAGGGAGTGTTTCTTCCCATGTGTGCTGATGCGACAGTTGGGTTTAGATTTAAGCTGCATCCCATCCCTCATCCACACGCCCTCTATGTAGGCTAGGTTAAGAGTAACCTCAAAGGAGCAGCTCTCACACTCAGAGACCTCAACGTCATCCAATCCCTTCACCACCTGCAGACGATTCTCTGGCAAACAAATACACACACAGTGTTAGAGGCCTAAAAGCCTTTGACTCATTGCGAGAACTCTATTGAAAAAGTACAAATGCATTTTAGAAATTAACATACTTGCAGCTGCTACTATTCCTCCAGGCTTATTGTCTCCCATGTCTCTTGTTCTTGACTGGAGAAGTTTGTTTTCTCTCACAGTTGGCAGGCTGCAAATACAATGGCATACAAATGTACCTGAGGTGACCCTGAGTGATGATATGTTGTCTAACCATGATTAGGAAAAAAAAACAGTTTTTCCACTAACTCGTTCAGCTCACTCTAACAGTTCAAGGGTACAGACGTTACAGATACTGTTTTCTAAATAATCTGCTGAAGTGCAGGTGCTTAAATCTTTTGGACACCATTACAAAAACAAATCTAATTCCTTTCAGGCTAAGCATGACAGAAACCACAACTTCCAAAATGGTAACCCTATCAAAATGGATACACATGGCATCAGTCTCTCATATTGCTGATCCCTGTGATGGCATGCCAGTCAGTAATGAAGAGCAGAGTAATCTCTGTCACCTCACTTGGCTGAGTTCATCACCACCAATATAGACTCAGCTGTGATCAAACCTCCATAAGGCAGCATGCACTGAACTCAGAGGAAGGGAAAGCTTTGAAAAACCATCAAGAGGCCAAATGAGATCTACCAATGACCTATTGATATGATATTTGAGATCATCAAACACTTAGACTCCAGCTCCTCCCACAAGCACTCCAAGCATAGGCCAGTCTTTTCCATTACATTACTTACCAGCTAAAATGGTATTTTATGATGCGTCACACACGGCATTGTCTTTGGAACCAGTTATCTAGATTACCTGTAGATCCTTAATATTTTATGATAAGCCTATTAAAATCTATTCTGCAAAATAAACAAACACCATAGAAATAAACACTGAAATCCTTTGCAGATCAATACAGCAAGCCGGTGTATTTACAAGCTTAATACAACTCTGCAATATAATTCAACTATATAATTTTCCAGTGATACTCTATTCAACAGTGACTTCTTGTTGGGCTATATTAAACTGCAAAAATAAAAAAAATAATTAGTATACACATTTCCAAAATAAAGAAGAATACACAAGCTTACCTACACTGAAGCACCACCTCTCAAATTAAGCAGGTGCTCTATAGGAAGAATACATGCCTGCATACACTCTTTTTGCACCAGTTTCAAAAAACCAAAACTACTTTATCCAATACAAAAATAAGCTGGATAAAACATCGACCATGGCAACAGATCCTTTGGGAGTGTTGTTTTGTTTCTTACAGAGCCTTTAAGGTTAACAAGCCGTATTTAATCCACCAAAGAGTGTGTCCATGTTTCCTTGTGCATCCCAGTTCCCAAAGTTGACAGGCTATAGTGCTTTCTCTTTTTTTTCTTGCTGTTATGGAGCATAGTGCTGAACAGCTGACATATCTCTCCCCACACACTAACCTCCAAAATAGCCTTCTGTCAGTATGAGGGTAAAGATAGCTTTGGCTTTAATGGTGCAAGGCAGCATATGTTCAACATTACTGGAACCATGAAAAACAATCAAAATGTATACAGTGGCCCTAGTGTCTCTGATGGTTTTCCACTGTGCATCAACAAGGGATTGACCAGTTTAAAAACATGACAATAAAAAGTAGATTCACCTTATTTTAAAGCAACCTTTGTATAGCATGAGAAGGTAGGTCTGCAGCATTTAAATGTGTTTTCTTTAAACAATGAGACCAAAATGACTGGTCACAGACAGCATCAGAGGAGTCTATGTACCATACATCTATGGTTATGTGTCCCTTAGCAAGTCTCACCTTGATAAGACACCTTTGGAAGCCATCAAAAAGCCTCTGGCATAATTCTGGCTGGATGTTTCACCACTCATCATGGCAAAAATTAGTGGAGTTCAATTAAATTGGTGGGTTTCTTGGTGCAGAAGCAGCTTTTAAGCATAGTCCACAAATTTGAAGTTGGGGTTTTGGGAAGGCCCACCAGAGAAGCTTAATGGAGCGACATCAAAACAACTGCAGATTAGAAGATCATCATTTCAAACAACTGTACAAAAGTACCAGTTATTTGGATATATCACCACTTTGCTGAGGTATGGAAGAAGACCCAAACTGCAAACCTCCGATGAGAGAAAATTGATTAGGATGTTCAGGAACAGCCCAGGAATCACCAAGGTTAAAGTGTGTTATGAACTAGAAACTGCTGGAACACCAGTGTCAATGTCCACAGTTAAAGCAAGTTTTACAAAGACTGAGAGGGTGCCAACCAAGAAAGAAAGCAATGCTCCATAACTGAAGCCTTAAAGTGCAGTTGAAATTTGCAGGTGTACACATGGACAAACCAAATGCCTTCTGGTGAAATGTTCTATGGTCAAAAGAGACAAAGATTGACCTATTTGGCCACAATGCTAAGAGGTATGTTTGGGGGAGTAAAGATGAGGCTTTCATACCATAAAAATACTGCACCGGGAGTCAAGCATGGCGGTGGTTGCATTATGCTGTGGGGCTGTTTTGCTGCAAGTTGTACTGGTACATTGCACAAAGTAAATGTAATAATGAAAGAGGAGACCCTCCAAAATCTTCAACTTCACTTTAGACTAACACATAGATAGATGAAGCTGGGACATAGTTGGGTATTCAAACAGGACAATGATCCAAAACACAAATGGTCAAAACTAGTTTTAGAATGGCTAAAGCAGGGTAAAATTAAGCTTCTGAAATGGCCTTCCCAAAGCCCTGATCTCAACCCTGTTTCAGATTTGTGGACTGTGCATAAAAGCCAGGTCCATCCCAGGAAAATGACCAGTTTGAATGAACTCTGCCAAGAGTGCTCAACTATCCAGCCAGCATTATGCTGTAATCATGTTGATGACTACCAATAGCATCTGGTTTAAGTGCAAATTGCTAAGGGACATTGAACCGAATATTAGTGAGGGTGTATGTATACTTTTTTTGGATTAGAGAAAACACAAAATAAATCCAAACTTATGCACCGATTTCTTGTTTTTTAAAATCATTTAAGACGTATGCTGTAAAATCATTCCACCCTAGAAAAAGAACAGTTAAAAGAAATCATTAAAAATCCCAAATTACTCTGACGTTCATGTCTGTGATTAGTGTATGTAACCGTTTGACCACAACTATATACAGAGACACAAAAACTGTCTCCTGTCTACAATTGACATCATTTACTATCACCAGAATAGGCAGCAAGCTGGTGTGCACCCACATGAAACCACGATCTGAAAAGCTCAATATGCCCCAAAAACCAAATGCAGGAAATATTACAACAAGACAGTCAAAGCCTAGCAACCAACCATCCTTCAGCCTTTATGCTATTGTTTTTGCAATTTTTACATAGCTCAAATTTGTGGGAATCCCTCATCAAAAAAGAACAAAGCCAGTGCCAGGCAGCATTGTGTAAACCTCAGTTTGACAGACAGTTCCATGTGCCACTGAGCCCAGTCCAGTGAAACTGTATCAGCAGAGATTATTTCTGTGGAGTGCTGCTGGGGCACAAAAAATAACCTGTCATCACTGAGAAGGAGAATGGTGGTCCACAGAAGCCAGCCAGTCTCAATTTACAGTTATTACATTGTTTATTACAATGCTCTAAGAGGTAAAATATCAAGTCAATTTAGGAACATAAAATATTTCAATGATGTTGTATTTCTGACTCTATTTTTCTAGAAGGCTGTCATTGTTTCTCAAGATGAAAGAAAACAAGGCTCTAATGTCTTGAAAGTGTGAAGCTGTCCAAAATACAAGCTTTGCATGATGAAATGTGGATCTTTGTGGACAGTGCACAAACTCTAAAAATAGAGTCATGGTAAAGGAAACAAGTCAATGTGAAGATCTGTTGAGGGAATTTAGAACTTGACGAAACAGCTGAACGCTCCAACTAAGCCTCTGGATCATGTTGGAAACACTCCCCCTCATGTGTTTGACATTTCTTCTGAACCTGACTCTCTACACTAGACAAAGGCAATAACAAAAGAATACACTGTAGGACTCTTCAGAAACCTATAATTATTTACAAATATGGCTATTGTAGTCATCTAGGTGGCCAAAAAATGAATTTTACTCTGAGTTTGTGTGTGACACCTAAAAAAAAAAGTATATCCTTAACCTTCATAACCAAGTGCAACAGCCAGGAAGCCACAGCCATACAGCTGAACAACATTAAATGTCCTTGACTGAGCAGTCTTGGCACATCTAATAACAGCTTAGCCTTCAGTCTGACAACTACAGCCATAGGAGTCTGTCCACCAGTTTAACAGATCACTGAAAAAAAATTCTGGTCATATTTACATATTTAAAGTTTATATATGTATGTATATCAACTATGATATACATAAATATATAAACTGCACCTCAGAGAGGTCAGGTCATTCAGAAGTAAGGATGAAGAGAGGAAAGACTGCATCTAGATCTTCTTTTTATGGAAGGCAATTTTTAAGGTCAAGTTCATGTGTATAACAATGGTGCCTACAGTCCAGGCCTGGCATCCACTGAATACAAACAAATACGACAAAGTTGAGAGGATAAAATCCTACACAAAGCAAGCAAAATGCAGAAAAAAATAACACATTGCAGAAGTGGGTCTCCTTAGTTCCCACATGCATACAGACTGTCGTGAGAAGAAAGGAGCACAGTAGTAAAAAAGATCTTGTCCCAACTTTTTAGAAACAATTTGCTGACATAAAATTCAACATAATCAAACTACTATATTCAATCAAATGCAAATGATTTGAAAATGACTGCATTCTGCTTTCATTTATATTTTACATCCCACTGAAAACAGATTACACCTGCACAAGAGAAAAGACAAACATTTCACTGCATCATCAAATGTGGCAACCATTAAAGCACACTGCAAAAACACAATGACTACAACTTTTGACAACAAATTTTTTATTAATTTTAGTTGAGATGAAATAGGACAGTGCAAGCCCCACTGAAGGTTAAAATACATACATAATTCAGTAAAAGACAAAAGAATGAAAAGAGCTTCATTTTTTTCCTTTCTTCTTTGCATTTTTGTCTTTAGGTGGTTCTTCTTCCTTTCCTGAGGCAGCTTTAATTCTTTTCTTTCCCAGGGGGGTCTTTGCATACCAGCTCTGTTAAAAAATGGAAAGAAATCCTTTAGGTTAAAAATCTGTTTTTATCATTTTAATGTCGATGACAACAATACTGTCAAAAAATGAAAATGTAACGAAATCCTCAAGAGTAACTTAACACCCTCTAAAAATCTTGTTTGCTGATCTCTCGTGTTTAACCTTTCACCCAGCTGAAATGTGATCTGCAATACAGCTGTACACTTTGACCCATGACCCACCACTGGATGTTACTATAAGTACATTTTTAGCTACAACCATCAGAAATTCTGAGGTCAGAGTAAAGAAAATCTAAAACTTTGTGACATAGCTAGGCAGCAATATTCTGCTTCTCAGCCTGTTGTTAAGTTACTCTTTACATAAAAGACATCCACTTTACTTTCAAGGCCTCCTCCTCTTCCTGGAACACAGGGTCAATCTTGGCTAACGGGGCAACAAATTCAGCAGCAGTCAGTGGTCTTTGTTTCTGCTGGAAGACTCGATGTTTGGTAACAACACTCTGAATCACTTGGACTATGTGACCTGAAGTGTAGCCATCAGAAATCTTTGCAAGAGAACTGAGATCCAAATCCTTGGTCACTTCACCTCCGTGTTTTTTGATCAGTTGCTTCCACAGGACTGAAGGCAAACAGAGTCAAAGTCAATTTTAATACCAACTTAATAAAAATACCATTATATTTATTATAGAAACATAAAGTTTATTTGTCGGTGTCTTGTTTTTACTGCATCTTGAGCCGTAGTCAGGTCTTGGGATGAGGAGGATTTTGCTGAACATTTTGCACAGCGACTTAATCTCAGCACTTAGCGGATCTCTAGTTGTTCCTATGATCAGAACACGATCCTCCCCTTTAATCAGTTTGAAGAACTTGGGCAAATCTTTCTTCAACCGCTTAGGGTCCAACTATTGAAAACATTAAAAAAGAGACAAAAATGAAAAAATAAACTTTACAACATTTGTAGAAAATGATAATTCCAGTGTGCCTTTATCTGGTTTAAGAGTACCTCTTTTTCCTCCTTGGGGATTTTCTTGTAAAACATTTTCTCTGCATCTTCGATCCAGATTACTGAAGGCTGCATCAGTCTCGCAACCTGTGTGTAAATGAATAGGAGGAACTGCGCTTTTACGGTCTAGCTAAGCAAGATGTAAATGTTCATTTCTGAAAGAGGCACCTTCATGGCATTAATTTTAAAGGCTGGTGGTGATATGGGTCTTTTCTGCTGCTATACCAGCTGAACACAAGTCAGCCATGCCATACACCCTGTTCTTTAAATGTCTTCTAATCTGTGAGTCTGTATTTCAGGCTGTCAGTTATATAACCCTCTTTCTTCCCATCGCCACCTTATTTGGGTTACACTCATGTGTACACTCACTGGAGTCTAACCAGAGAAACTATTGCATTTTTATTGGTTTGCAAGTCAATTTGCTGCATTTTTCTATACAATGACTTCCTTACTCTGGTTGACATTAACCAGTTTTTCATTTAAGTTCATTAAGGTTATGCCTTCATAAGCTTAACTTTAAGTCTTTAAGATTATGACCGAAAAATCTGAATATAGTCTGATTCTAGTTATTCTAAAGTCTTTAAACCACTGCAATATTCTCGTTTGTGCTACATACATGAGATTATAACAGTGATTTTACAACATTATAAAGGCACAGGATTCTGGTTCGCTGTTTTACCTTAAACACCATGTGAAGCATCATGGCAAGCCCACTCTTGCCTGGGTACTTTCCGGCTGTGTTCAGGGGAGACAGATCAAACAGGCAGGCACCTGTCTCGTGGCAAACTGCATGGACCAGCATCTTTTTACCTACACCTGTGGGTCCGACCAGTAGGACTGACTTTATCAGAGGAGCCTTCTCATGTACCGCCTGAGAACCTGCAAATGACACGCATATTATTTTCAAACTACAGATATTTTCTGTCCCATTGATGTTAAATATAAGTTGCATGGCTTTTATACCTAATGGCAGAACTGCATATAGAGATATGACTTGTCGCACATCTGACAATGATGGCATGGGCTCAATGTCATTTTGCCTCAATGTGGTCCCCAGGTAGCTATAGTCACCTACGAAGAAAAGGTAACAACTATTTGACTAATAGTTATTAATAAAATAACTATAAAGTATACACCAAGTCGCCTGTTCATTAGTTTTACATAGACACAATACAAATGTTCTGCAAAATCCTAATCAATAAATCTTACCTTAATGAAGGCTACAATATTAAATATTATATAATAATAATAACATTCAACAATATAACCATTTAGAGGCTTAAGTTAGAGCATTTTCTGCTATTTAATCTTTACTTAACTCAACTGTGATGTATGGATATAGACAGTCAATGCAAAATCATCAAAAACTGCATTGAACCACTGTATTAGATTTGATTAGTTTTAGCAATGTGAGCCTTAATAAACTGGTGAATGACTATATTCTTGAGAGATTACTATGCTATAAACCATTCTGATGAGTGTTGGAAGTTATACACCAGAAGAGGGCAGCACATCCACACTCAATAATTTCTAGATAAAACAGCTCAATTGCGAATTTTCTGGGGAGTACCAGCACATCATTTACAAACACACAAAAACAATACAACCAGGGTTATAATTAGACAAAAAGATTTCTGTAAGTTGGCAAAGCAGTTCGCACAAACAATATGTCATGTCTTACCCAAGAAATCCTGCAGCTGAACATTATTTGCCTGTTTCAGCAAGCCCTGTTCCACCAGCTCCTGACATAGAGACTCCAGAGTCCTACAGATATGAAAAAACAATTAAATTATTTTCTAAATCACTTCTGCATTGTGCTGAAAATCACATACAATTAGGCTCTGTGTGACCTCACCGATCAGCTGTCAGGTCTTTTTCCTTTTTCTTCTTCTTTCCACTCTTAGAGCCTTTCTTCTTCTGCGGAATGAAACAAATGTAATCAGGAACATGCTTGAGGGAATCAGTGTAAACTGTGATCACTGTCTTTCAAATTGATACCTTGGCATTTGCTTTCGTCTTGCCCCCCTTGTCTTTATCCACAGACAGCTTCCATTCAGCCAGTTCTTGTCTCATCTCCGCATCAACCTGGTACAAGCAAGACCTCACCAGTGAGTGAGACAGTGAATTGTCCAAACCCAAACATTAAATGAAATTCTCTGTTAAGATCATACAAAATATTACTAAAAAGTGCCTTTAAGGCTGAGCAGAAACAAACACATATTTTGTTGTGAAATGAACCACCTCAAAGTTTTAGAATATGAATTGCTTTTAAAATGCAGCATTGTGTGCTGGAGCCAACAATACCTTCACTCGAATTTCCGCCTCAATGACTTTCCTCTGTTCTTCCTTGATCAGCTCCGGGTCATGCATTTGGTTGAAGTTTCCATACTCATTGCGATTGTGCCAAAAGTCTGAGGATGACAAAAATGCACTGTAGGCTTTAAGTAGGCGTATGATTAAATATCATACTCACAAAGACGTGATGATTGGCCAAAACAAATGAAAACCTTTACAGTTTGTTGCAAACACAATTTTGCAGGTCACCATTTGAACGAGACACTTTGAAACTGTCTTCAGCTGAATGTGAATTGTGAAACCTCATTTTTAACGTGCTGATATCAGGAGTTCCATTTTTAACAATTACAGGGTCTGTAAACAAACACTCACACTCACTCAGATAACGCTTAACTTTTAAAAGCTGGAACATACCTCCATAGATTTTATTTTCAACAACCAGGTCCGGCAGAAAAGCAGAGGGCAGCATCTTCAACCCTGCCTCCTCCACCTAATCATGATACATTTACACTGATGAACTGAAAGTTAAGCATTTTGTTTTGGTTTTGGTTTTGATTGAGCTCAGATTTTCCCAGTTTTTTAAAAAATATTCTTATCTAAGATACAGTATTTAGAATAAAATAATCAGATTACAAATTGTTATATAAAATTAAAAATTAAACACAGCTGTGTCTCCCAACCTCCTTGTCTTCCTTCTTCTTATCATCTTTCCCCTTTTCCTTCTTTTCTTCTTTTCCTTTAGGTTTGGTGTTGGCCTCTTCTTCTTCTTCTTTTGCAGCAAGTTCTTCCAACAACTAAAAAAACCCACCAACACCATTGTTTAAAAACAATATTAAGGTATGAATTGAATAACACTTTTAAATCAGATTGTATTCTACCTGCTGAGGGGTCTTTTCAGCAAAAATGAGGGCAGAACCTCCATCTTCTTCATCTGGATAGTCTGGAAATGTTCCTGTACCATTACTATAGAAAACACATAAGATTAAAAAGTGAAACTATATCCACTGAGTGTGAAAATGTTCGTTGACCAGAGGAAAAAAATCATAGAAACAAACTCTATGCCATCTTACCGGCACTCAATGAACCACTGCTGAATTTGCGCCTTCATACTTTTGCTCATGTCATTCCCTTCCATATCCCGTAGCTGGTTCGTCACATCCACTATGGCCTTTTGGTAAGCTTCCTCATGCTCCATCTGTTTTACTTGTGTGGAAGCCTCAATGGCCTGGGCAGTAATTTCTGCAGGGCGTGCCACCTCATATTTTGGATCCATAGTCTAGAACAAAACAAAAATTCAGTACTCTAGGTTTTTCCTTATAAACATTAAAAAAAATTAAAAAATAAATATGTGGCTTAACTTGATGATGCCGCATTTTACTCACCATTCCCAGAAAAATCATCTCTTCCTCTCTGGCAATTTTTGTCCTCTTCCTTTGCATGTAGCCCTTCCACACCTGCAAATTACATTCAATTATATCTGTGAGCATGAAAGAGTGCTTACACAAAAGAAGAAGATGGCATGTGACACATGGTATGTCAGTAACAATGGACCTTTTGGATGCAGACTGCAGCTAATTCAGCACTTTCTGCTCCTGGTTCCTTAATCCTGTATATAGTGTTCATATTTAAGTTTTTCATATTGAACTCTGCCCTTTCGCGTCCTTGTCGTGCCCTCTCTGCCACTTGAATAATCTTTACTGCCTCCTCTTGACTCATATCCTTGGCCATTACAGGCTGTGGGGACCAAAAATAGAACAGACAAAAGTGCGGAAATACCTTCTGCATGAAACTGATTCATTAAATGTAACAGTTATTGCATAAGTATGTAACGAAATGACAGGAACAAATTAAGCCGGAAAATTACAGGACTTTAATTTAAAAGATCTGGCTACTTTTCAACTCACTTCAGGAGTTTCAGTAACCTCCACCATTTTAAGGATATCAGTCAGCATTGCCTTTCTTTCTTGCACTTCTTTGTTGTATTCACTGTGAAAATAACGAGGGATGGGGATCTCGAGTTTGGCCTAACAAGACATCAAAGTAAACAGTTGTTATTATGTTGACCCATCCTATATACAGGGCTTGGGTGAACGTAAAAGTCTAATTTGGTTTTATCTTGCACTCAAAAATAAAACTTACAGGTGTGAGCTTCAAATCATGAAGCACATCATCCATATAGTGGTACTCTGAAAACTCTTTTTCCACCATTTCATTTTTCAGCTCTAACACCCTCCCCATTATGCTGTCAAGAACCGAACGAATAAACCTTCTCTTCTGAGGGTGAACCACCAGGTCATACACTTTCTCCAGCTGTCTGAAGATTTGGATGTAGCGTACAAAAAGCATGGCCAGACGCTGGAAGAAAACTACTCTGTCTTTTTCAGGGAGTGGGGGCTCAGCTGGTAGTTCTTCCGCTAGCAGACAGCTCAGCTCTAACTGGGCATCTGCCCACAGCTGGTTGTATGTCCTGAAAAAGTGGAAGGAATCTGATGAGCTTGTGCCAGAATAAATAGTATGTGAGTGATAATCCTGAAAAGTACATTATAATTTATGTAGGTTTGTGATTGTTCAAAGTATAATAATGTCTTTTTAAAAACATTTATACATTTTATTAATGAAAGATCATTACTTGCAAATGCTAATAACATCAAAGCTAAATATTTAAAGAGTAAAAACCAGCACACTTGTCAGTACTGTCATTTAGCTGAATGGAGTCTCATTTGTTTACATTCGCTGGAGAGCCAATATCAGGATTAACAATAATAATAAACTGAATAGCCCTTTATTTATTCAGAGATAAAATATGTTACTTTCTGATATGTTGCCAAATTTCAAATAGCGCTACTATAATGCTTTCGTTAGCTTGAGTTATTGGGTACAGGTATTTTCACGTTTTACGCACAACAAGCTAGCATTAAACTATCGAAACCGCTCACTTCACAACAACAAAGCATGTGGCTTTTGGAAAGGTTACCTTTGCGACATATTTATGCCTCCACGGATAGAAAACGTGTCTCTAATCAGACATAAAACAACCAAAATAAAGGTCCCACAGAGCCAAAATTAAACTAATGTTAGCTACTGCTTATTAAACATTAGCTCAGCCTTCAGTGCTTGGTCTGTTTCCATAGTAACAGTAATACAGGAAGTTTGTCCGCTTTGGAAAGTCGTGTTTCCCTCCGCGGTTTGAGTTAGAGCGTAGGTTAAGTTGAGGATATGCTGAACACATTATAATTGATAAGTGTCAGGATACCTTTGGTCTCCAGTTCAGCACCCCAGAAGACGATCAGTAAGAATCACAGAGGTTATGGTAATGTTATGTTCAGGTAAAGGTAAGCGAAAACACAATCTTTTGATGAGAAACACAGACGCAACGCCTGAAATGACACGACATTGTTTCTTTTCCACAATTAATGTAAAAAAAAAAAATATAGACTTCTACGCCAATAATAATAATAATAATATAATTTTCCTCTTCGCGTTTATGCTTTTTAAACCACTAATAAATAATGAATGACGAAATGTACATCTAAAGCTTCCTCAAGCCACATGAGCTCTTTACGCAATTAGGTGACGTGAATGCATGCAAAGTGCAAATTTGCATCTCTGTAAGCATAAACAGAAGCCTGTTAATAACTGATTGCAGATTAAACAATGAAGCAATCTAAAGACTTCAGGCATTAATAGATTTGCCTCAATATTACAATCATCCACCATGCGTTGAAACCACTGTTTGTATTTTAAAGTGGATTGGAGTCACAGTTCCAGGAGCTGAGTCAACGGATGTATCTGTATCAGATGTATCTGAAATGTAGCGACCCACTAATTATACCAATCTCTAAGCCTTGTCGCACTTATTGGTAAAGTTATAGAGTTATACTCAGTTGTTACGCGACTCTGTTCAGTATGGGTGAGAGAAAGCCGGATGGCTGCTCCAGGAGGCGCAATATCTGCAGCGCTTAGGCGGTCACAAGACTTGGACATCGGTGAACAAAAACATCGGCACGCTGACAGGTCAGCTAGAAGCTCACAGGCCCACAGATTCTTCACTTCTCTGTACCCAACATCCAACAAGTTGTTCTTTTTGGAAAACTGGACTCTCGTGCGCTTCCGCGCCACGGTCTTTGTCGGTTTTTTCTTTTTCTTTCTTTCGTTCTTTTTTAATGGAAATTGTAGTGCAGGGGTCTTTTTCAGATCTTCTGCCATTATTTCATCTATAAGACGGACGTTTTTATTTGAAAGTAGCTAGTCCCGTTCAACTACAACTAATGATGTTTTTGGTGCGTAAAGGAGTGGCTCATGCCTAAGTGAGCGAGTGCCACTGGAAGATATTACACCAAAGATGTCAACATTGCTTTACCACCCACTCAAAATCGATTGTATTACCTTCAAGAAGGTGGCTCCTCGTATAAATAGGAACGCATTATTTCAAGAAAGACGGTGGTGAGCACAATCTGTTGGCTTTCTCTCCTATCGGGACCGCAGATAACAGCCCGGAAGAATTTGCTGAAGACAACTGTATCCACCCTCCAGGACATAAGCATCTTTAACTCCTAAACTAGTAAGTTTTAAGTTCAGTTAAATGCATTTGCGTTACTCTTGTATTAAACAATGGGAAACTGGAGTTTTGTGGGGTGATTAAATCCCCTTTTAGAAGTTACCTATTTTACCTCTAACATGAAGATTTTATTAATTTTGTTGTAATAATGGAAATGTGAAGGATATCAATGCTGATTCGTCTGTTCATGTAAATCATAATGCAAATTGTGCAAGTGTGTTTTTGGTAATTTCAATCAAAATAAGGCATTTCTTTTAATGTAACCACTCTGTAACAAAACCTATTTGCTCATGCTTTCAGACAGTAAAGTCATGCAAGTGGAAAGGAAATGGCACATATTCCTCATTATCTTCTTTCTGCTCATCACTTCGGGTCAGTGTATGGACAGCAAGGAGGACAAGCAGAAAGAGCGAAGGACCCTGTTGGATCTAATCTTACAGGTTATCAGAGACAGCCAGCAAAAGGAGAAACCCATCTCCAGGCGCTGTAGCAGTGGACTCTTCACTTCAGCACAAGACATGAAGTTCTCCTCCCGGGAAAAGCCTTTCTATGTCCCTAGGCTGGATAACAGTAGACTCTCAGGTAAGCTGATAAGATTTATTTTTAGGTTCTGATGATGAAAGCATAATCCCCATTTTACAGTTGGGGACAGCTGTCAGTGTTCTGGGCAGTGCTGTACGTCTTATTCAAGAGCTTCATTTAGCTGAATGGAAATTCGTTTATTCAAGTTAAGTCAATAAATTTTGTAAATACAATTCAATTTTACACATCTATAAAAGGTGCTTAGAAAGGTCAGCATCCAGATCTGTCTGTCCTCAAGTGTCCAATTAAATTTAAAGTGGTTTCCATGAACACGATGCAGGTATGTTTCATTTGTGCAAGACTATTTTGAAGACCAGTTTTTTGACCATGTTTCTTCAATAAGTGTGCCTGTGTTTAACTGACTGCTTGACAGATGGAGATGTCATAGGCTAATTAAGGTAGGAGGGGCATGGTGATGCTAAACTTGTGAATGAGTCATTCAGTATGATTCACTCTGGACTCTTTAACATGAATGATGAGCACCCAACATGCACACAGGCACTGTAGTGTCCTAGAAAGCATCTCCAGTCACATTCATATCTGCAAGATAGAGCAGATAAAGCAGACTGGTTGCGCTGTGTCACGTACACAGCATTGCATCACTGATACTCTAACTAAAATACTTTTTTGACCGTTATGGAATGAAGAGCCTGTATGAGGAGACTATAAACACTGGACTTTATTTATCTGTGAAGACTATCCAGAGCATGTTACTGATACAAGCATATGAATTTTGCCCTTACAAATTACATTTAACAGGATTATTACTAAAACTGAGTTGTCTCAGAGGTCTCACAAAGTGCCCGGTGGTGCTCTGCCTTCACAGGTTCATGTAAAGGTTTATGTCAAGACTAGGATCAGGACATTTCAGTAAATCTGTATTAACACTGCAACTCTTTAAATATTGAAGACCTAGCAAGAAGGTGCACCTAGGTTCAAATATGATAAATAAAAGGAATCCAGAAAATCCTTTTATGCAGCTGTTTTTATCGCT
The DNA here is from genome assembly GCA_015107715.1 of Tylochromis polylepis. NCBI lineage: Eukaryota > Metazoa > Chordata > Actinopteri > Cichliformes > Cichlidae > Tylochromis > Tylochromis polylepis. Next base: position 4,555 of record VVHJ01000430.1, on the reverse strand, counting down.
TTCATGGACAGCGTAAACTCAGAGTGTAGTCAAGGGCTGTGCCTCATTGGTATGTGTGGGAGTATATTAAGGGCTAAGTTAACGTAATGTGCTGTTTATTTACCATATCAGACTGTCTCCAACAGCACTATCAATTAGATCATGTTGAGATGTTGCACAGGCGTTATACAGCTTAAAATCTTGGCTTCAGCTTATGCAGTTGGAAAAGTACCTTTCAGACCACTGACTGGATGGAATTTATCTTTTGAGGATATAAAAAGCAGCACATTAGCAACTGGTGCGTGCAACACTACTAAAGATTTGTGGTCATGCAAGGATGGATGTTTTGAACACAATGAGGAGGAAAGAGAAACATCTATAAATCCACTAATGTGTGCGCCACACTCACCTCTGTCTCTTCCTCTAAAGCCATGGTTGTTTCATGAGACTGACAGTCAAGAAACCCGTAGGTTTACATGAAGGAACGCATTTATTTTCTAGCTGGCTTTATCTGTTACATTTTTTCTGTTTGCGTAAGAAGAAATAAGCTTTGGACTGGCAGCTAAAAACTTGCATTTGAATTGTGTTGACGCATTCACTAATCCTCCAGATATGTAGACCCTTTGTAATGAAAACCTGACTTTGTGAAATCCAGGCTGCTATTTTCATGTTGCTCCTATGGACGTCCACTTGACAGCAAGGTTGTCTTCTGTCTGTCTTCCTAAATTAATTTTTTAATCTTCTCTATGATTTTTCTTAGTGCAGCTAAGTGATTTTCTTCCATATTTATCCCCCTGTTAGAGCATTGCACAAATCTCTAGCTCGAGGGCTAATGTTCTGTTTGCCCAGTAACTACTTACTTATTCTGATGAGCATTAAACTCCCATACAATAATCTCTTTAGCCTGTAAGCATGGCCATTGTGTTATGAAACTGCTGCCTGTTTTGCCTGCGTGGACAGTTAATACAGACAGAGGTTCTTGGTGCCCTTATCATTACACAAAATTTCCCTAGAGTGCAAACTATAGACAAAAATATGATGGTGTCAGGCAGTGGGAGAAAAACTACATTTGGTGGACTTCTGAGGAACTTAACAGAGAATGAATAATGTTCATTTATGATTCTGCAGTTGGGACTTGTGCAGTAAAATCAAAAAAACATTTCAAAGTTATTAATCATGCAAAGCAGCTGTGCATCCTCACGTAAAGTAGTGACACTGATAAGATTCCCGAAACATAATGCAGGATGCAGGAGGGAGACTTTTAACACTGACGTTCCCTCAGTCACTATGATTCTTGCATAACTTTGCTCAGATGTTGATCGAGAAGCTAACAGTGAGTTTCTTTTCCAGAAATCTTTCCCAGAGATGCAAACATGAAAGAGAAAATCATTGAACATTTTGGAGGTAAGAAACCCAACATCAAATACGACACTAGGAGCACAAGCTCTGTCTCTAATACATTTGTTTCTGTTGCAAGACTGTTTGTTTCTGACAACTAACTTTCCGCGCGTAGATGGCACTTATGCAGTGCAACACTTGTCTGGAAATTCCTAGTTTTGCCCCCTGTGAGAAAATCATTTTCTTTCCAAGCCAGCATACAGTATGCTCAGGGCATAGAAAACGTCACAAACACTGGGGGCTGCAGTAAGTTAAGAAAGGGTTGCTTGTAGGGCAGCAGTGGTGAGAAATAGCACATGGTCTGAAGCTGACAATATTAAGCTGAAGGCAGTGGCACATTAAGCTGATTATTTGTCTCAGGAACTATGTGTAGAGTTCATTAGCGATGTGAAAATCTGGAAGCTTAAGTGTTAGATGTGCTTATAATTGAAGGCCAGTAGAGCTTTAGTTAGAACATGTTTGTTCACTTTAAATCTGTTTCTTACCCACAAACCCCATGTAAGCTCAAGCTTAATTATACCTGCAAGTAAGATTAAAAAAATGATCATTTTGTCTGATGAGACCTTTTTCTGTTAAGCAGGACCAGTCAAGTTCTCATCGGAATGCAAAACACACTTTCATAGAGTTTATCACAACACAAGGGATTGCTCAACACCAGCATGTATGTATGATTTCTTCTCCTGCTATGTTTCTCTTTTCCATATGTGCTCAATGTCTTTATCATCACCTATGTTGCCTAAAAGTACCCCAAAACCTATTTTTTGAACTGGTTACGGGTTTACTGTAACAAGACATGTTAACAGTTTGTTCCGTTCTTTTGGGTTGGAGTTGTCATATGCTAATAATATGAAATTTAAATCAACTATCAGTCAAGTCTGATCCAACCACATCCACCCAGTGTTAGTGTTAAAGTTCAGTTTAGGTTATGAGTGCTAAACTCTATGCTTAATAAGACTTTCCACCGCAAAAGCCAAACTTTTATTGCTGTACATTTAGCAGTGAAAACTTTAAACTGTTCTTAAATTATAAAATAATTTTGATTTGTGGATGAAGGGTATATATACCAGGGTTGCCAGTCATATATCATGTGGCAGGCCAGATCTGGCCCACCTCTGGCTGGGCATTTAGGGAGTAAAAAACTGTAGCGATTGAGGGCATAGTTGTTGGCCTTTTCTCTGTATTTATGCTAGGAAGCGTTGTGTTGCAAGTCAGCGGAACATATCAGAGTGGTTGTCCAAACCGTTTTTTATCCGAGCCAGAAGTCTGAATCACTGTGAGTTTTATAGCCTTTTTGCGACAGCGATATTACCCATGGCCTGCAATAAACACTAAACAATGTGTGTAATGTGTGAGTAGACTGACTGCAACAACAGAAATCTATTCTTAAAAATTGCAGCTAAATTGGAAATTAATTGTTCATGTAATGTAAAAAAAAAAATAATAAAAGCTTTGAAACTAAAAGAATGGGAAAAATTTGAGGGTGTTTTAAAGTTATTATGCAATAGTTTTTACTTCTGAGATCAAACCAGTATACATGCAGCATTTGAAATAAAATGAGTTTGACACTTCTGTTGTACACAATAACGTCGAGGGTTTCTAGTAAAAGTAAACAGAGCTAATTCTAATGCACTGCGGGATTTGAAAGCTCAAAAACTATGTATTATTATTTGATTCTTTTTTTAAGACCTTAAACAATTTGGTAATGTATTATGAAAGCTCTGGTCTTTCTTCTGGGATATTAATGATATGAGAATTAAGAAGAAAATGTCAAGCAGACATCATCAGTGATTGCAGACAGTAATGTTGGGTGTTCATTTATCGCGGACATTTGTCACTGGTATCTATTCATTGTGGACAGAATAAATTAGAGCAAGAAGCTCCTCCTTTTCCTGATGCCTTTCACACATGTGACAGAGTCAAACAAGAATCAAATTACATCACATAATCAGGATTGTCCCGTGGTTAAGGAAGTTTATTTAAAGCCTGACAATGAGACATGATGACCAAGTAAGACAATACTGGCAAGTGGGTCACATACAGGATGCTGGATTGGGATGGCCCAGGGATGTATTGTGGGACGCAGTTCATTTCACACAAATTTTACAGATGTCAGTGTCAGAAAACATGACTTCGTCTGTACTTCACTTGCAGGGCTGCTAGTCAGGAATCAGCATGTTGCGACACCCCTCAGTACTGCCTCTTAGGTCTATTTCTTTATATTTAAAATTTCTTTCACATTTTGATTGGCTTTTTTATCTTTTACCAGTAAGTTAAGTATACTTTATTATAAGTGCCACCAGCCTAAGGAGCTTGGAAAGAAAAGCGTCTGGACTTCTCTAAGTTCCAGCAGTACACGATTTTACAAGTATTTTACTACAAACCTATCTGATACCTCATGTCCACATTGCTATTTATAACACAGTTCAAAACTTTTAGTGTTTGTTATTTTAATGATATGGTTACCAGGAAGGCATTATATTAACATCATTTTTTTCTCCACTGTTTTTACTTTTCAGATTACAAAAGATGTGCAAGATTGCTAACACGATTAGCAATGAGTCCACTCTGCATGCAGTCTTAGATATTGCATGTAAGTTAAAGTACTTGTTTCTGGGTGGGTTTGGGGGATTTTCTGCTTTCCTGACCTGACTCTTTTTTGTCATCATCCTCTGAATAAAAAAAAACAAAGATTAATGAACATAGAAATATTATTTTAGAGGTCTTTGTTGCTTTTGGTCAGTTTAATTGAATGTATGATATACAACTGAGGAAAAAAAAAGATTTTCACATAATTAGAAATGTTAAATTCAGCTGTCAAACATTTCTTTACTTAAGAAGACTGTATCCTTTGATGACATGCTAAAACATTACCCTGTCAGAACAGGGTTTAAATTTAGGTCTGTTGGCTCAAGCTGCACAAAGAAATCCGGAGTGGAGTGAGAGAGTCAGAAAAAACAGAGACGCAGATTTTATACATTCAGTTCTCTGAGCTCTTTATGCCAAAAAATGCACATTAGAGCATGTAATTCATGTTGTCAAGCAAATGTGAAAAAATGGCACACAGAGATAATAACACTTCACCTGTGGTCTCCTGCATCCAGAACAACAGAAGGGTTAAAGTAAAATATATATATAGTAAAAAAAGAAAATTAAAAAATTAAATAAAATTAAATTAAAA
>VVHJ01000429.1:0-17412 GCA_015107715.1 Tylochromis polylepis | reverse complement strand
AGAGAAGTCCAGACGCTTTTCTTTCCAAGCTCCTTAGACTACCATGACCTGGATGAATGAGAACCTTCACAGCCACAGCAATGTAGTTGTAAAAAGCATGACAATATATTAAGTAATCCAAAGTATTCAGAATACGTTACTCTCATTGAGTAACGTAACGGAATACGTTACAAACTAAATTTTGGGGCATGTATTCTGTAATCTGTTGTGGAATACATTTTAAAAGTAACCTTCCCAACACTGTCTTTGAATTTTTAAAAAATCTTTGGCCATTTAAAGAACTAACATTCAACAATGGAAAATTATTGTAGAGTTCGTGGACAAAACAATGAAGGCACTTGTATAGTACCATTTCTGTCTGAACCAACAGTACAAGATGAAAAATGAAAGATTTATATACGTAGTTAATTTAATCGCTTCCACTTGGTTATTCATGCCTTCAAAAGGACAGTACAATGAGGCTGTTTTCCAATTGGCACAAATCCTCACCAAAGCTGAACTCCACACAGAAGCACAGAATTAAAACATAAATTTAAAATATAAATTTTCACTGATTACAGTGATTTTATATTATTAATACCCAAAAACTCTGGTAAAATAAACAGTGTGTCTTTCTGTCTTCCTGAGATTTAACACTCCCAATGAAAACTGAAGACATGCAAACAACAAACAAATAGTATGACATTCAGATCCTGATGATCAGGTTCTTGAATAGACTTTTTATAAGAATTATCATACAATTACCTCAAACTCTTCAGAAAGCAAGTAGTTGGAGTCGGCCTGCAGCTTGGTCAGATGTGACTCGAAATGGCATGCTTTGATAGGACTGAACAGAGAAAGATGGACAGATATTCAGCAAAAGGTATATACTGTAGGTACAGTGGTGATTTTTAGCCATTTCAACACATTAATTATACACAAAGTTCCAGAAACAAAGCCTAAACTCTCACCTGGTGATCCGACGGTTACTGCAACAGAGGATATAAAAATCTAGTTATTCTATGTGACTGTACAATAAGGTGATGAAACATAGGTTGGTTTATAAAGGTGGACATACAACTAGACAGTAACACATACATAATACAGGAGTGAAAATTATACATTATGCACAGTTTTATCTCCTCTGGTAACATGATGCAGTAAGAAGAATACTATATTGTTTTGTTATAGCAATATTCCCCAGTCTAGTAGACAATGACAACATCTCTATTTTTTAATTCTTTATCTATTACTTAATTATGTTAGTGTAGTATGAAGGACTATGGCGCAAGGTCTTTATCAAAGAAAAAGCTGTAAAACGTTTGTAAGAGTCCAAAATTTATGCTCTCCTTCACCTTTCTTTTTCTAAAATAGTCCAGCGGGCCGGATTGGAGTCTTTGTCGTGCTACTTCTAGCCCCTGGGCCTTACATTTAACACCCTTGTTCTAAAATGTCATTGATTGTGATTTTATGTAAAAATGGGGTTAAATTTAATCATCTATAGTTTAGCTGTTTCGATCATCACTTAAAACATCTTGTATAATCAGTCAAAGAAAACCTTACATTTGTGACCTTAAACTCCTTTAATTCATGGGCCACAAGCTCAGGTGGGCTGGCCTATCCCGTGACAGAAAGATAGACAGTCTGAGATGTCTCACAGACATCTAATATTAAAAATACTTCAACAACAGTCTATTTTTACACATTCAGTGGGTTTAAAGCACTCGCATCTAATCACGTTACTGCAATTTTCAGGCCTTGCAAAGCAGTCCAGTAAGCCGAATTGGACCCTCTGGTCAGTTCTGGCCTAAATAATGCAGCAATTTTTCATCTGCGATTTGTTTCTAAGTGAATTTGAGATCTGATAATCACTGCTACTAACAAACGCAGAGGAGCGTCATCTTCGTGTAGAGTTAAAAACACACTGTAACTGTAAGCTGGGGTCATTTATGAAGCACAGAGAAGCTTCGTTTGTGCGCTCTGTTACACTCATGGTTGATGAGCTATGGCCAGTATACAAAGGTATGCACACACACACACACACACACACACACAGTAATTAACAGATGCTGTGGCCCGTGGTGGGTGAATGATGAGGTAATCTGAGAGAGGGAGTGAGCACTTTATTGGAAACTAATACTTCTTCACACACTCACATATTGGACGTGGGAGGCGTTGGAAACTAATCTTTCCCTCTCTCACGCACTGAAGAAGAATAATTATAGATGCAGCATGCACACAAACTTACCTCCGGACGCCCATATACATCCCTGAAGTTGGAACTTCTTTCCACATGCTCATCCTCACCACTGGGTTCTCCTGCACAGCCCTGCACACAGAAAATATCAGCACTGATTAGGAACATTAAGATCAAAGAGTTAAACCAATGAAAACATTGGAGCCCTGCCCTCTACGCTAATAAACGTGTTTACCAAATCACAACTAATTAACTCTGTAAATTAGCTTTACGGCTAAATGACTGTGAGAAAACTGATGTGACATTTTGGAGCTAATTTTCTGTTCAGGGCTCTGTTGTGGCACCATAAATGTTACATAAAGTCATGAAGCCAGACAGAAATTTCACACTGGTGCCACAGAGACACCACCCCATCCAGATTTGGTGGAATTGATGGTGTAGCACTAAAAAAGGAATGTGTGTTATCTCAGATATGCTTTAAAAAGCCATTAAACCTGCCTTCAAAACTTTCAGAGTTAAGTTTCCATAAGTTTGACTTATACAAAAGGAAATCTGCAAACAGAAGAACAAATTTAAATTAAAGGTAACAAACTCTGAGCTACAATTTTTTTTTAAAGTTTTGTTATTCTGTTCTTAGCCTGAAATATAAATACTTTTCAAATTAGACATAATATATTCTCCTTTTTCTTTGCATAATGTTAAACTGTCAGATGGAGGTGCTAACACTGACTAACATGACCAACTGGAGTTCAGCACCTTCATAGGTCTCTAAGAGAAAAACACCTAGATCATTTAATTTGTAAATTACACAGCTATCCTTCAAAGTTTTAAACTCCCAAACTTTAACTTGTGCAAAGCTACTGTAGAGGAGTCTCAGATTAACGAGCAGCATGGCTCCCTTTTAAAATACTATTTCAGCTTTCATAACAGTCAGCCAGCTCTTCAGAATAAGACTCAGGTGAATATTGATATTTATGTATGTTTTTAATATTTTGGGTGATCTAACACAGTAATTTCCGATACTCTGGGAAGTGTCCTTGAAGTAACTACGAGCAGAACGCCCAGGTGTACTCACACTTTGCGTAGCCTCTGTCTGTAGGCCAGCAGAGAGACAACTGCCACCATCATGCCAATGAGGAACATGCCAGCACTCAGACCCTCCACCACGCCACCTAGAGGCTCTGACACAGAACAACACACATCAGGAGATGGCTGAGGTTAGACAGAGCAGCTGTGATGCTTCAGCTTTTATTTCTTTTATGTGCCCTCGAGCGGAAGGTGTAGATAAAACATCTGTGTCACGTTAATGCGTCAAAACTCAAAGACACAGGGCAAATTTTTAAAAATTTAGACCAATGATCCCAAAAAATTCATTAATTCTATTCATTGCCATCCTTAGTTTATAGAAAAGTTACGTTTGGTTTAAGCTCCGGTTAAATTTTTAAAACAAAAATAATAAAATCTTTAATCATCAGTGAAAACAGTCAGCCGTCTCACCTGCGTGCGTCCGAAGTGGCTCCGACAGGAAAGTGTCGGTAAAGAGCGGCTGAGAAAACTCTCTGTGGTTCTCATCAAACAGTCGGGTGAAGGCTCGCACGCTTAGCCTGCGCGAGCACACACACACACACTGTCAGTAGCTGAGGGGAGGTGTTTCTGTGCTCAGCGGCACTTCAGCAGCATCAGTTTTTTGTTACCTGTATGATGTTTTGGCTTTCAGCGGCCCGTCACAGAAGGCACCGTAGCTGTCACTCAGGTAAAGGTCACCGTCATGGTAATGATCACAGGATCCCCCCAGCCGGTCTCCTCCTGCCCCTAGGTTCACCTCCACTACCTGATCAGGTATCGATTGACCACATTAATATATTGACAGATATACACACAGCACAGTTTTTATTCAGAGAGTGATTGTGATCATTTTTGAATTGTTTTAAATTCTTCACTTTTTTTAAGATGATTTAAAAAATGTAATAAAATTAAATGTTTTAATTCTAATATCTTATATTGTAAATTTTGCAAATAAATAGTAAATAAAAATGTTCTTCATAAACATCAGAATCTTGAGTTAAATCAGCACCTTTATTATAACTAAAGGTTTGGTTGTTTATGTCAAGTCAACAGAAAGTAAATATTTTGTTTGCATCTTTAGAAAAATCAGAAAAACATCTATTTCAACATGTAATTTACAGATTACCTGCCCAGCAGAGCTCTCAGTGTCCTGTGGACAGCGGCTGGGGAAGTAGGCAGTCTGATAGGCTCTGACGGATGAGTTGCTGATGTAGTCACGGTATGAGGGCAGTGGGTGGCGCTGTTCCGGCTGCAGCATTTCATTGGCTGTCAGAAGAGACAAAAAAACTTGTCTACTTCCAGTTTGTCTGTCTGGCTCTTCCTCCCCCGAATTAAACTGATATTTATTCAGGAAATGGGTTATAATAAAAATGATGAGAAATTCAACAAGAAATGAATGTAAGTCAAAGTAATGTAAACGTGTTGGTGTGTTTGTACCGTCAGACTCGGCCACGATCACGGTGAAGTATCGGACAGCTCCGTTGGTGTCGCTGAACCAGGAGCAGTTAAAGCGAAACAAGATGGAGGATGACTTGATCTTCGATGACCTTTTGGTGACACGCACGCTTTGAGGCGGGACAGGAGGGCCTGACAGGAGAGAGGACTGGTTAGACAAAGTGTCAATCAAATAAACAAACAAACAGAAAAAATAAATGTTCCAATACAAATGACCTTCATCAGGTCATAGATTATAATTGCATTTCTAATATTTTTAAAACTGTTTTTATTTCATATTTCATGATGATTTTATTTTATTTTAAATTGACATGTTAATAGTTTTGTTTTCTTTTGTAAAGTCAAAAATTTTTTTTTGTAATTTAGTTTTGTCCCTTAAGCCACAGTTATTGTTCATTATCACAATATTATAGACTTTTTTTTCTTTCTTTTTTTTTACTTTTTATTAAATGTATTTTCTAGAATTGTTGCAGTAATATTTTTAAAAATTAAGTTGGAATTTTTGTTTATTTTCTCAAAATTGGGACATATTATCCAGCTCAAACTATTTTATAACTATAAAATTATCATATGACATACATGATTATTCATGGCATTTAAAACATATAATAATATTAATTGCGATATCAACAGCATATTGAAATAATATTTTTTTTCTATTCTATATTTTATTAAATCTCATCTTGTACTTTGTTTATGGTGTGGGGGGTTTTCTCTCATTTTTGGCAAATTAAATGCAAAATAGGAAAGGGAGAAAAATTCTGAAACAAGAAATGTACAAAAGTTTATAAAAACAAAAATTCTGAAAAGAGAAAAACAATATTATGCTTCCACAATCAGCACAATAGTTTCAGATGGCAATCATCAATACTAGTATACCACAACACTGTAAAAAGTATATAAAAATATTGTTAAAAATATTGTTGTTTTTGAAGAAATGGGCTTTTCCAGTTTCCATTCACTCTTTCTCCCAGTTTCATCCTTAGCTTTCTCTCTTTCTGAACTGCCACCAATAAAAAACTTCGTTGTGGATTTTCTGGGGGTTTTTCTGTTTCCAGTGCACTTGTGTCAGGATGATTTATAATGCAACACAAGCACACAGAGAGAGGAAGAGATGGACGTGAACTGAGGGGAACAGAGAAGAAAGGAAAAGGTTCTAGCAGAGGAGAAAAGTTTCCAGAGTGTTTAGGGTCATGGTGACTTTTTCAAAAAGGGCAAAGAGAAAAATAAAGTGACACTTCAAAGATTAAGAGCCTGTATGTGTCTCCTTCCTTCATTATGAACACACACACACAAAAAAAGTTCCCTTTTTTTCGTTTGTTTTTTGTTGTAGCAGGAGTCGACTGCACCAGATGTTCAAACTCGGCCTAGTTAGAAAGAATCGTAGGAGGATGTGTGCTATTTAGAGGTTTTAGGCCCTTAATAAATTAAAGATAATGCCTGATTTTTCTGATAGTTGTAACTGCAGTGTAAGGTGCAGCTACTCAGATATATAGCAGAAACAAATGGGTTTGACAGCAAACCACAGAAAACCAGATGATGTCGAGTCAGATCCCCTCTGTTTCTCCCTGGCACCCATGACAGCATCATGAACTCATGATGTTGACTTAGTCAAATAAGAGCTGGGCTTTAGAGAGTGAACAATCCATCACAATTCAGTTTGCCTGTAAAATGACAAATGTGACCTTAAACCTGAATGTCATTTGTGTAAAAACTCATGGCAAGTTTCCCTAAAATCTGACCCACACTCTGGGAGTGAATTATGGGCGGACAGCTGACGGGCAGCTGTGCCAAAATCAGCGATGTAAAAAAATGTCTGCTGGACAACTTTCTTGGACTTTCTAGTAAGGAGAAGTCTGTTCACAAGAGCTGCTTTATGTTTTCCTTTTATTTATTTTTTTCTTTAACACCTTTATTTATTTATTTTTTTCAAATGCTCCAGTGTGTCAAATATCCAAACAAATCATGTTATGTAAATATCCAGAGAAAGTGAGATAGTCAATCAGCCTGCTCTGTATGAGAAAAGTTAGTCATGGGCTGCTAGCTTGACTCATGGTAACTGCTAATTGAAGTTCTTCTAGCTTGCCTTGTGATGACTGGTTATTGTTGATGTTTCAATCACAGCAGTAAAGTCAAACATCAGGCACTGAATCCTGCCTTAGCATTCCACCCTCTCCTCCAAATGTGATTGTGTTTGGCTGCAGAAACCCAAGATGACAGTGGACATAAAGATGTGGACTACAAGTTAAAAAGAAATTAAGCTTTTTTATGGAATTAGTTGTCAAAAGAAAAGTACAGAATAGTCACAAAATTAATGATAATATTTGAGCATTAATGCCACTGAAACAGGTAAAGAAAACAGACTACACACAAACTTGGAGTAAAGTCAGTCCCCAGTTCCCTCTTTGTTTCCCAGGTGAGCGGTCCTATTTAAACAGAGGTTTTATCTAAACAGCCAAATCCAACACTTTACCTGAGGGGAATATTGGTGTGTGTATTTATGCTTGTCTATCTATCAATGTGAGGACCAATGAAGCTTGATGAAAAGTGAGGACTGTTCTGGGTCGGTCCTCACATGCTTAGTTTAGTTCACGTCTAGTTCAGGGTCAGACTGTGAGCGTGTGTTTAAACTCACGGTCGATCATGGTGATGGTGGTGTGTGTCACCGGTGGGCTCGTCTGTCCGGCTGATGACACTCTGACCATCACAGAGTATTTCCTGTATGGCTCCAAGTGGTCCAGCATCACCGCCGTGATGCCTCCCGCCAACTTCAATGCTGAGATCAGCTCCTGGTCATCGTAGCGCCGACACTCGACCTCGTAGGAGTCAAAGTCGGCGTGTGGAGGTGACCAGGAGCAGGAGAGGGAGGAGGAGGAGAGAGGGAAGCAGTGGATGGACTTCAGAGAAGATGGACCTAGAGCAGAGGAGGTAATGAATCAAGGAGAGGAAAGAAGTAAGGAAAAGATGAAGACGAGATGAGAAGAAAGATGTGGAATGAAAAGTGATAAAAGGAGACAAAAAGAACAAGTCCAATGTAATCTCTGTTTCTCACTTTGCTTATTTTCAAGTTTGACCTTCATGAGCAAAATAAATTCCTTGTGGTGTTTATTTATTCAAAACAGAGAGCGACGAGTCTGCCACTGCTAAAGTCCCCATTTATTTTTCCTGATCAGATGATAAAAACACTCTTTAAGAGATGATGAATGTGCCTGAGGGAGCCAGAAAAGACGAAGGCAAAGGACGACACATTTATCATTTTATGGCTGGCAGCAGACAGACGATAGAAAAATAAGATTGAACTTTTGTATTCAAAAGGTGAAAATAAGGGCCTTTGGTCTGTAAACACAAGCTAATTATGACATAATTATTGTACTACAAAATTATTTGGATTAAAACTCCTGTGAGTACAACAGATTTAACCTCCATCGTTGGGATTTTGCTGTTTTTTTGTTTTGTTTTGTTTCCACATAAATAAAATCAGCACTGATCTGACTGCCCTTTAACGAAGTTAATAATATCGAGGTTGTCCCCTGGTGGACAGGTCCAGTATAAGACATAAGCTCCGCCCCCTCCTACATTAGCCAAACTGAATAAATGAATAATATTTTTCTCATATTAATTCATTCTTATTTCATTCGTGCTCATTTCTGCTGACCAGTTTTTTGATTGGTTATTTGATGCAGTTTAAAGGTTAGTAGTTAAATATGAATCCATGATTCACTGAAAGCATAGGCACAGGTTAAATGTAGAGTCAGAATCTTTCAATGTCCTCCAAGCCTTTTTGAAATGTTAAAAATAATGACAAACGATTAAAGATAATAACCAAAGATTCAAGCTGCTCCGTTATCATCTTTAAACATTTAAAGATGGATTGATACTCTGCTTTTTGGTTGTTTTTGAAGAGGTAAATATCATTTTTGGGCTTTTGTGTGCTCTCACCTGGGTCTATTTTCAGTGGAGAATGAATTTGACATAGCTCTGATACACAGACATTACTTGCATTCAGTTGTTTTTCGGAGGGATTTTTTGAGCCTTTTCCTTTAAGTTGTCTTTACTCTTCCAATGATCCACAGGGAAGTTTTGGCCATGTACAGATCTAGCTTTTAATTTTGTACTTCCTGTGTGAGTGAGCTCAAATTATGAGCTTCTCTGTGGATATCTATAAATGTGTTAAATACTTCATCACTTCCTCTGCTGGAAATTAAAAAAGGAAGCTGTGAAGAGAAACTGGCCAGATTTATTTAAATATATGTGACCTGGTTATTTTTTATTCCTCTTGGTGATGGTTTCAGTCCCTGCAGCCAAAAACCCTCTGGACAAGCAAGATAGGATTAAAAATGGATTTAATTCCACAGAGAGACGAAGACTCAGAGCCTCTGTCATGCTGCCATCAAGTGGATTAAAATCATAAATACAGCTGGTTTATAAAATGCTTTTAAAGCTTTGGATTTGCTTTTGGAGCAGACAGTATTTTTTTGAATGTTTGCTTAAATGATCTAAAATGTAAATAAAACCATAAAGATATGTGCCTTTCTCTTGATTGACAGCAGTGGCTCCTGGTCAGAGGCTGGGTGCCTGTCGGCTGTAGGCCTAATTAATCCTTATCTGATTAACCAATTAACAGAAAATTCAAAAAACATGCCAAAATTAATATGCACATATTTTTTCCACTAACAGGAAATATTAAGAGCGTAAGCTCAGTATAAATAAATCTGATTAAATACTCGCGCAGTAGTAATTGTTTTATTTTTTCTTCCTTTAGGTTCCGCCTACTTGTTCTTATCTTCCTCTGGATTGGCTGGCTCCTGACTGTTGGTCCACCCTTGACCCCGCCCCCACTGGCAGTCATCAGAGTGAAGTTGTATTGTCGCCCTGGAAACATCCCACCCACGATGCAGCTGGTCAGATGGGTTTGTGTGACCGTCAGCTGATCGGGAGGAGTCCACTGCAGGCTGAAGTTACTGTAGTCTCCTTTGGTGGGAACAGCCCACAAAAGCTCTATCGTGTCATTGGTCGGGCCTTGTTTGACTGACAGGTGGGCAGGCGGTTGGGGAGCTGGAGAGAAAAAAGTTATCAAAATAATTTGGCATTTAAACTACAGCAAAAAAATGTGCTTGTGTGTATTTTCACTTCACTCACAGGTGCGCCCAAATGCTGAAACATTATTGGTCAAATCTCCACTGTGCGTGATGACCTCAGCATGGTACAGTCTACCAGGGACCAGCCCAATGAAGGTGTGACTTGTGTGCTTCGCCCCAAGAGTCTGAGCTCCCAACGTGGATCCAGAAACATCGTACAGCATCACCTTACATAACATGGAAACGAACAAATCAGCATGAGATTCTAATTCAGAACTCAACTCAGATTTTTTCTCTTTCAAGGTCAGAGAGTCACGGGGAAGGAATTTAATTCTAAACCACAAAGACTGAACTCTGCAAAGCATGGTTAGTGGGATTTCTTTTTTTGTGGACTGAAGGAGGAGGTGACATTAGCAACAGGTTCACTGCAGATATCACGGAGATCCATTTACCTGGTAGCTGCTAAAGCTTCCCTCTCCGTGCTGCCAGCTGACTCTCAGTCTGTCCGTCCGTCCTGAACTCTCGACCTGCAGAGATGAGACCGGAGATGGGACTGCAGAGCAGAGGGGGGACAAAAAGGAAGAAGACATGTTACAAATGTGATTGAGGTAAGTGTAATGAGAAGAAACAAAACGAAGAAAAGTTTAAGAAAATAGAAAGGAAAAATGGAAGAGGAGAAACTATCAAAAGAAAATGCAGAGAACGTGGAAAAAATATCTTGAAGGTGAGAAAAGATGACAACTGAATGAAATGAAGGCTGAGCGATGGCTGTGATGTTTGTATCCATACAGGAGTACTGACTGACCGGTTCTGGCCAGCACAGATGATTCGCTGCTCATGTCTCTGCTCCAGCTCACCACCTGCAGCTTGTACAGACTTCCTGCTCTCAGCCCAGAGAACACACAGCTGTCTGCAGCCGAGCCCACCTTCTGCAGGTCCACCTGTTCACCTGCATCCTGAAGCACATGCAGTGCACATTAACACGATGTAACAGCTTAGCATGAACATCATGACACATGTGAATCTTGATCCCACCGTGTGATGATCCCTCCTGCTCCCAGCAGAGCCCTGCCTGTGACTGGTGGTCCCCTCGGAGATGCTGTACAGGGTCAGGTCGTAGATGTCGACATGGCCATCGGACGGACGCCAGGAGAAGGAGAGAGAGGAGGTGTTGGCTGAAACGAGCGTTAGATTACTGACAGCAGCCGGACCTGAGGAAGAAAAGATTCGCCTTGGGTCAAAGTGTGCATGTACATCCTAAAGTTCAGGAGGCTCTTTAGTGACGATACTTCATTTTAACATGGGAGTCTATAGGGACTGACTCACTGCTGTAGCCTCTAGTGGACATCAGAGGAACTGCAGGGTTTCAACACATTAAAAAAAAAAAACATGCAGCAGAACGATCATAGTTGTATCATAACGTTATTTATATGTCACTACTGATCATTCCTCTTAGTACAAAACTGTAAATAACAACTCACGTGTTTGCCCCTCTGCGCTCGCCTCCAGTGACTGCACGCCACCGCTCAGCGTCACCACCCTCACACGATACCACTTCCCTGACGTCAGACCCTCCAGAAGCTCGCTTCGAGTCTCCGCTGCGACCGTTCGATTGATCACCACGATGCCAGCTTCGTCCAGCAGCTGCAGGCTGTAGCTGTCATACGCACCCACTGGCCGCTCCCAGCTGACAGTGAGGCTGTGGGTGGTGTGGTCATTATCAGCCTGGAGGGCTGTGACTCTGGCTGGAGCTGTGGTGGAGGAGAGGGAATTTACCTAGATTCAGTCTGCACTGATCTAAATGACAAAACTCTAATAATCTGTCAGGTGCCTTACCTGTCCTGCCTGTGGCTGTATTGCTATTGCTCAGCTTCCCGCTCATCGATTGGACAGTGATGGTGTAAGGGTGACCTGGGGTCAGCTCTAAAAAGTCCAGGGTGGTGACATGTTTGGGAACAGGGCGAATGTCGATAGTGACTCCGTCCTAAAGACAGAAAGTCGAGGGAGAAATCTTAAGTCGTCTGTTACTCCATCACCTCCTCATCCCTTCATTATACAGTCCGATCCTCACCCATTCATCAATCAACCCAATGTGTACACGAGCTGCTCGTGTTGGTGTGGAACTGAAAGCACACACATTTTTAGATGTCTTTAATTTTTAATACCTTTAATTCAAATTATGAGTTCATATGACTGCTGACTCTCTCTTATGTCTCTCATATGTCTTAGAACTGTAATCTTAGTGCTTACGATTTCTTTATTTGTATATTATATATAGTCTGTTATATTGTATTATACTGCTGAGAGATTTGTCTTCTGCTCCTCAAACACATTTCATTGCAATGTTGACCCTGTGCTAATTTGCATATGACAAATAAAGCTGAAACTGAATCTTTTGAGCTCAACTTAGGGTGTACTCAGACTGGGCGTGTTTGCCTCATACTGTCCTTCAGCACAATTATCCCCACACCCAGCTGGCCTGTTCCTTCCCATGTTTGTTATTAAAGCAGTTTTTACAGCAGAATGAGAGCCTGACTGAATTATTTACCAGCACACCCTGAACTGTTACCTGGTGCTTTCGTGTTTTTCTTTATACAAATAAAAACATTTCCATCATAAACTTATACAGGATGGGTATAGATTCACACTGAACCTATTATTCCATCCAACTGTATACATTTCAAACTAATATGTTTATGATAAGTGTGAAACTTGCAGTGTTTCAAATCAAATGCATTTTTATGAATTGCAGTTGAATTTAAAAGCAAAAAAGGGGTTAAATAAATGACGTGGTGAGGTTTCTGTGGTAGTAACCCACCACGGTCGACAGGGACCCAATGTACATGTCCAGGTCTCCTTCGCCAGGCATCCAGGAAGCCAAAAGTCCAGCAACAGAGTTGGTCAGACCAGGTTGTGGGACCAGGTGGAGGTTTCCTACAGCTTTGGGAACTGAAGACAAGATGGATTTACTAAACTTCGACCAAAGGTGCTTGAAGTGGAGCTGTGGACAGATACTCTGCATTTCTAACCTGTTCGCCCCTCGATGAACTCGGCCCTCTGATACGAGCCACTGAATGTTGCCACCACAATCTTATAAAGCCGCCCGGGTGTCAAAGAGGTCAGCTGGTGATGTCGCACATCACCACCCAGCGTGACCGGAGGGAAAACCCGAGAATCATTGAAGAGCAAAGTTACCTGGAGGTACAGGAAGTGTTGCAGTGAGTTGAGTTCATCCTCTGGGAAACAGGGCTTGAATTTATGTTTGATGATAAATTTTAACATTGTTAAAGTCAGTGGGAAAATGCACTCAGAATACTTCATTTAGTACAGCATATTTAAATAATTATAGTAATTTATTTTAACCACAACCCTATTCAACATGC
Organism: Tylochromis polylepis; assembly: GCA_015107715.1. Lineage (NCBI taxonomy): Eukaryota > Metazoa > Chordata > Actinopteri > Cichliformes > Cichlidae > Tylochromis > Tylochromis polylepis. The sequence continues at coordinate 4,255 of VVHJ01000429.1, read as the reverse complement.
TTAAAGCCCCTGCTTACACTATCGCTTGATCATATTATATTTTTTTTCCAAACCTACGTCAAAGTTTTCCCCAGACAACTATAAACTGTCTGGTGAAATAGTCATTTGACAAAAACTTGCAGTTTTCATAACTGAATAATAACCTTTAAGAAATATTATTTTTCCCCCCAATCGCAGCATCTCGAATGTAAACATTAATCAATTAATTTTTCTCCAACTTTCCACGATATTAAATCTACCTTTTGGCCTTTTGATAGCCAAAACAACATATCTGAATGTTTAACTTTGTGCTTCAGGTTTTTTATTGATAGAGAGTTTTCACCTTTGTTCTTGTATTATATTCACTAACAATTATTAACTGTTAGACATTAATACAGGCATTTATAATAGTTGTTAGTCACAGACCAAAATAAAACGTTTTTTTTTATTGCATGGAAAAATTAAGCAATTTGATGAAATTCTGGTCTTAAAACTGAAACTTAAATTCCCTCAGTAATATCAGAATTACAACACATTATAGCTGATCCTGATTATTTAGACTTGGGCTTTCAGATTGCACTGAAAAATATTCAGGTGTTTGTCTATGAATTACTAAATATTTTTTAAGCACAGTGTTATAGAAGCAGACCTCATAGTAATCCACGTCTCCAGGGGCGGGGCTCCAGGTGACGTTCAACTCGTCTGTTCCTGCATTGCTGAGTAACATATTCTGAACAGCTGCGGGAACTGAAAATACAAAATTCATCCCAATCAGGAGAAAAAACACACACAAAAATAACTTTTCTGTAATATTACAATGTTATGTCTTTTTTCCCTTATCTCTGACTCACAGGTGCGTCCGTCAGTGGAGATGCTGCTGACATAGTCTCCACTCCAGGTTTCCACAGTGACAGTGTAGAGTCTACCTGGCGTCAAAGACGAGAAGACACACTCGTTGTGTCCAGCTGAAACACTCTTATTCTGCAGCACGGTGTGATTGTAACGGATCAGAACCACATAGTGGTCCAGAACTCCAGCTGCATGGCGCCAATACACCTGGAAGTATGACATAATATGACCACACAGTAATATTTAACAAATTTAAAGAATCAATCAATCAGCTTTATGACTCTCTATCAGTTCTAACTTTACTCTTATTGGTACATTTAATGAATAACTCATTCACCCAAGTTAATTACAAGTTAATTAATCCTGTTTATGGCGAGCACAGGTGCTCTAGTTCAAAGCTGACTGTGGGGTTCCTCAGGGCTTGGTACTTAGCTCATTTTTATTCTTAATACATATGTGCTGAGGCATCTTATAGTACTGCACATCATCAGTGTTATGTAGATGACACCCAGATCTATTACAGTTGTAATCCCGACACTAATAATGAGAATATCTGGTGTTTACACAGTCCTGGTGACATAAGACATTAATGCATTGTGATTTTCTAACTTGCGTCACCTGTTTTGCAGACAACACCAACACCTATTTTAGCTGTAACTGTTTGTGTAATGGGTGTTAATTTGTTTTCAATTAAGCCACCTAAAATATTTGTTTTGATGATTATTCAGCCTTAAAACTGATAAACCCCACATTTATTTTAGCTGTGACTCTTTTGTTATGTGTAAGATTAAACTGTCTTGAAAACATAAAAAATTAAGTTTAGGTTTTAACTAAAAATATATAGTTTATACAGAAATCTCAACAAATTATTTTAAGGAATCATAAGGTAATTTACAGTAGTGAGAAATTTCATTTTAATCTACTTTTGTTTCTTGTGAAAATAATGACACTTTTACATCTTAAATCCTCTTAAAGAATCCATAATTTAGCCTCTCAGAGCCTGAAGTCGCAACACAGGCTCAGAAGTAAAATTGTTTTTGGACTTGGTATTAAAAAGAAAAAGGTTCAAAAAATTTCCCAGAAAGTTGTCTTTTTCTGAGATGTAGACCACTTAGGTTGTCATTTCACTAAGAAAGCTTTAAAATAAACAAATAAAACAAGTACAAAACTGCAATAATAACACCACATGTAATTACATGTTATTCTTGTTACACAGACATACCCTGAGGAAGTTGTCTCTTCCAGAGTGAACAGCTGTTGGATTTTGCACAGTGGCTGGTTCTGCAAAATGGAACAAAACACAAAGCAACAGAGATGTTTTAACTTTAGTACAAACAAAACTGGTAGATGGTAAATAAACATAAACTCAGAGAAATATAAGACTTTAAAAGGACTGGATTCTTACGTGTTCGAGCTAGGATGGTGGTGGCAGTCTCCAGGTCGCCACTCCTTGTTTTTATGACCACCGAGTAAAGCCGCCCAGCCTCCAGCGACCTGAATGAGCACTCAGGTGGTGAGGAGTGGGACACAACAAATGTGTGGATAGGAATTCCCTTCTTCTCTTCAAGGCAGACCAGGTAGCTGTCCACGACTCCGGACACAGGACGCCACGACACCTGCAGAGCATCCGACTTGCCACCATTTGAAACAGTTATCTCAGAGACCGGCTCCGGGGCTGAAAATAAAAAGATTATTGTATTGTTTTTACTGCAGTGTTAAATATTTCTTATATAGAGGATACACTTATCTTTTTTTTAAAAAAAGTGCATAAATTGTAAATTAAAAAAATATAAATAACCTTTATTCCTTTTATGTTCTCAAACTTTTCTTAAAAGCAAACAATAAAAATTGCATATACCATTGCAGATACAGCAATGATGCCACTTACTGACCAATAGAAGGTTATCTGAGAGGAGTGAGGGCGGAGTCAGGTTTTGTTTTTCTACAGTCTAAATACTGATTTGTTAGCAGCAGAACAATACAGACATTCACATCCAGAGTGTCCTGAAAATATCTGGAACATTCTATGGGAACACAATACAGTAAGTGCTCTGAACAGGAACTGTGTGTTTGCTTGTATAAGTGTTTATGTGAGATGTAATATGAGTCTTAGACTTTGTGAGGACATTTTAAGACCAAATAGTCCCAAAGTTGGTCTTCACATTTAAAAAGGGTCACTGCTGGGTCCAGACTTTTTGTTATGGCTCAGATTAGAATTTTAGGTTTTGGCAAAAGGTAATGGTCCCAAGAAGGCAACAAGTCTATTGCTATAGTGCCCATAAAGATAGACAAACAAGTGTGTGTGAGTGTGTGTGTATACAGGAAGCCTTTGACCATTAGGAGCATTTTTGTGTGTGTGGAACATTGCAAACTTTCTTTTTAGCGTTTCAGCCATTGTTCTAGAAACCACCTGATGTTGTCACATAACATATTTTTACTTACTACCTTAGTGGGGACCCAAGCCCCAAACTTTAACCACCACAACCTGAAACCACACTGGGTGGTAACCAATATGAGGCCTGTAGAGTCTGCATGAACTAATCATGGGGTGAATTTGCTGGAAAATTAATGTTCAATATTTTCCACTTGTAAATAAGTTGATATGTTTGGAGATAAAGTTAGAGAGGCAAGGTTGAGATGGTTTGAACATGCAGGAGGAAAACAGGAAGACCACAAAGAAGATTTATGAATGTAGTGAAATAGGACATGCGGCGGGTTGGTGTGACAGAGGAGGATATCAGGGATATGATGAGATGAAGGCAGATGATGCTGTGGTGACCCCTAAAGTGAGCAGCTGGAAGAAGAAGAAGAATGATAGACTATTTGCCCGACACCAGATGGGCAAAACATCATCTTTTATAGAGGTGCTCACACTTACTGATGATTAATCAATCAAGTACAATTGATTAGCAGCAAATGACTACAACTTACCCTGTTAATTTCTGTGGAAGCAGTGAGTTTGGACTTTATTTTTCACATGACTGGTTCCCAAAAAAGTTGATTCTGTTCATCTGGACGTAGCGTTTTCAGTGGGAGAAACGTTTCGTCACTCATCCAAGTGACTTCTTCAGTCTCAGCTGACTGCAGGTTTCCCCAACCTTATAACCAGCAGATTTGCACAATGACTGAAACCAGCCCACTGGAGAACAATGGGCTGTGAGGACAGTTCCTTGATCATTAAACTGCAAAATCTCATGACCATTGATCAACACCAACTGATCAAAGCCCACTGATCAAAGACCACTGATCAATGGCCATGAGTACCATTCACAGAGAGTTGGGGAATGGCTGCAATCACAGCATTGTAAGGTGGTGAAAGATGTACCCTTAAGGCCCCCTCCTCGATTCAGAGATGGTCTTTCCCTTTTCACATAAATTAACCTGATCCTTGGGGTGGACCAAGGTGGTCCCCCAACACAAACAGAGT
>VVHJ01000425.1:44706-67166 GCA_015107715.1 Tylochromis polylepis | reverse complement strand
AATTCATAGCACGGCCCAGCCAATTCCAGTTCCCAACAATGGCGGCAGCTACTTAGGTTTAATATTACTCTTTCTGGGTCACAAAATAAACTTTTAAGATATTTTCAGGCGAGAATGTAGCTGTGTAAACTTCAAATATCTGCTCGATTTATCAAGACATCACATATTTGCATAAGTGCTCTGACGTTTTCGGAGATGTCTGTTTACCCACCAGCTCGATAGCTGACCAGGAGCTCAAGGCTCACTAGAGCCGGTGAAACACTGGACTCCCGGCACATCGTTTTCAGACCCTCCGGGGTCTTTCACTACTCATGTTAAACATGATATATAAGTCACTTAGATATCATGTTTAACCTGAGTAGCGTTTTGTTATTGTTTGGCTTTTTTCAGTGTTTTATTTGTTCCTGAGTAAATCGGTTTGGCTGACATTAAAGTTATAGTTTTCACACAGCTGAATATGCTGTACAAACGTCAAACAGAAAACTGATTAAACAGAAGTGTGAGATGGTAATTAAAATAATCTTTGTAAAAATTGCCCATAAACTAGCTTGTATGGCATGTCCTGCGGTTTTTCATGTATTGCCGCTTACATACAGCTAATTTTGATTGGTGCTAGCGACCAGAAAAACGCGGAAGTAAGGAATAGAACGAAGGCGAGCAGGCTGTCCAAATTCACAGCCTACCCAGCCTTCAAAGGACGCGCCCTGCATGAACCGGGTAGGTCGGGTCCTTCGAAGCATGCTGCCCCTGAATTTGGACACAGTCTTAGTCTCTGTAGTCACTAAGTGTAGCTAATTAGCATATCTGACAAAGTGTTTCCTACCAATGAAATACAATTTTAGGCACTTATTGGCCATTTGTAAAAAAAAACTTTGGCAGGTGATTGGATGAAGCCTTTTTATGCCACACATTTGCAGTCAGTAGTCTGCTGATTGGGCTAAACCAGTTGTGGCTTGGCTACAAGGACAGTTCGAGCCTGTCAAGATAGATCGCCTTCTGATAATAATACCATAAATCTTGCAAGAATCTAGCTGCCTGGCAAGGTAAGGTCAAAGCACCCTAACAACAATTTTAAAGCCATTTAGTGGAACCAAAATAAAGAGATGAGGCTTGTAACTTTCTCAATCCCTTTCTTCACTGAGATCTGCATCAGTGACTCCGAAAGGGTCATGCTTATATTGGTTTTGACTTATGAACTGAGTAAAGTTTTTTCTTTTTTCTTTTTTTTTGAGAGAGAGGTGGCAGTGACAGAAACCGGCTGGTTGCAGGCTCCAGTATTACACAGACACACGTCTCTGTTGCTGGCAGGTTAGCGGTGTGTGGATGTCAATGGGGATCGTGGCTAACAGGCTGAGAGGCCTGCACTGACGCCACCTCAGGTTAATGACGGTGACAGTCTCAATCGCCGGGCTGGTGGAGAAGATTTAATGCTTCCCCTTTGGCACCAGGAAGTGCTGATAATGATGGTGGGTGGCATGGAGCGTGTCCCTTCTGACACCAGCAATGATTTAAACTTCTGCAGTTGTGAGCAAGTTCGTATTCACACATACACACACATAGAAACAGAAGGACTTCCAGTTATTCTGTCCAAACTATGCCTCACCTAACCTATTGTCATTTTTTATCATTAGAAAGAAAATCCTTGCAAATTGATTAATTAATCAGGTCTGAATTAACATCATAAGTCAGGTCTTGAAACTTTGGTTAGTTGGGTAAAACCCGTTAAAATGTTAAGAAATTATATTAACTGTGTAAGACCACATGAGCTTTTCTTCGTTATACACCATATTCTTTAAACATACAGTCTGTACAAATGTTTTATTGCCGAATGGTTCTGCGACATAAAACTAGACTGTACGCACTGGCACACTGTAGAGAACCAACAGCAACAATATCCTAGATTCTATTGTGATGGCTCTTTTGTATAGATTCAATAAGAGTAACTGGCTTTGTGACAGCAGTCTTGAATTTTTGTGCAGCATTTTGGTGGTAACAAGCTACATTGCTAACCAGCTATCAGATACAACCATGTGCAATGACCTGTGCTACACATGTCACAATCTAAGCTTGTCAAACCAGGAACCAGACATATTCTATGCATATAGCCCATTATTTTTGGACTGCTACATGCAATTCGATGGTGTTTTAAAAAAAGGCTAATTACAAGTCATCTTTAGGTTGTCACATTGCATGTCAATAGACTTATTAAGGGACTTCTCTGTCAATTATTGAACATTGCCTGGCAGCATTATGCTAACATTAGCTAAAGGTACTGTTATTCATTAAGCATGATATTTGGAACTCTCAGTGGTGTGACCCTAATGGCACTCCCAAAACAAAATGTGTTAGTTATTTGCAAACAGACACAGAAAGCACACTCAAGAAAAGATAAATAGTATTTCTATCAACTTGACATCATGCAATGATGACATATTTACCTCTAAAACTATCACCCAGCCTGAAAGACTCTGGCACAGGTGATGTGTGAGCTCATCCTACCAGCTGATGCGAAATAACCAGGGTGTAAATGATCAAAATTAAACTGAACGCTTCCCCTCTCTATTGCTACATTGTTCACACTTACCATCATGACTTCAGCTCTTTAAATCGAGCCTTTCCTTGTCGTTCCCTGCTACTCTTCGTTTCCTCATCTTTCCTGCCTCCACTCTTTATATTTACATTATCGTCATTGACATTGTAATGATTGGTGTGATTATGCATGCAGACGGGGCTGTGAACGGGTGTGTTGACACGGTGTTGACAGGCTGGCACGGTCACATCTCTCCCACTGGCTCAGGTGGGAGCTCTGGTTATGCACAGTCTTCATTTAGATTCGATTACAGTGATGCACGCCTTATGGGTGTCACTTCTCTTCCGCTTCACAATTTAAGGCGAGAGAATGGGCAGTAATTGTGCTACCTGGGTGCTGAAGCCCTGGTGGCAAATCAAGCAGCGGGTGCGTAGTGGCATATTGTCTGGCTGCTGTTCCCCAGCTCATTTATTTGCCTCCAGTTGTCAACGTGGGAATATCACTGTGTGCAAATTAGCTAGCTGGGCCTTCAAGGAGCCACACTGCCTTATCCCGCCCACTCTGCCCGAGTGATGCCTGTTATGTCCAATTACACACTCGGTAGCCATGATTAGCGCATTTAACTAGCAGCACCAGCTTGAGCACCCATGCACATGCACTCATAAAGCCCACGTATGCGTATGGCACAAACTGACACCCAAAAGATACACAGCCTCATTCCTTTCTGCTTCATTACCCACGATCCTGCTCACAGCAAGTATGGTGTAGTGTCTCCTCTGGGTTTTTCATCTTCCTTAATCTTCCTAGGGGCCTTCGTGATGTGCACCACAAAGCTGAGAGAAGCTATCCACTCATAAGTGAAAAAGCTATATAGACAAAATACAGTATATTTTACATACCTTCTCATTCACATTTGCTTGTCTTAAAGGCAAAGCAGATGAGCACAGATGTCACACTTATAAACAATACTATTATGTGACACATGCCACTTTGACACATATTCCCAAAGTAAGGGAATCTGCTGGGAACATAAAGATCACATATAAAGATCTAGATTCTCTAGTCAACAGAGTGAATTCTCATCTTACCTTCTCCAAAGCCTTTGGGTATTGCATATTGCAAATAGCCTACAGCAGTGCAGTTATGTGGAACAGAATAGAAAAGCACACTGGTTTTGGTTGGTTAAAAATGAAACGTGAGATCTGTAGCGTTTACTGTCGTACAGTTGTTGTTATTTCAGTCTGTAGATATTTGCGGCACATCCCTTGACATGGTCCGACCAAAGAAGCAGCATTACTCAGGCTCTGGCCACATGTGAGCCGCACATTACGACAAGCTGTGCTGGCCTCTGACCACCCCTGCTCTTAAACTGCACTGAAAACAAAAGGAGACGGAGGGTTCAAAGTGGTGTCTGTTTTGTGTGTAGTCATGGTGGCCATGGTTGGATGCTTTCATCATATCTCTCAGTGATGCCACAGTGCCTGGAGGGGGTGATGTCACCACAAGGTCAATGTCAAATATGAAAGAGGTAGTCACGGCTGCCAAGGACTTGTGGGGAGAGACAAATTTAACCAGAAGTGTCCTGAGATTGGAGGGAACCAGGCACCATGTGGCACATTTGCCTATGTGCCTCCACATCAGGCCTGCATACTGTCAGCCAACTGCAGGCCTCAAGGTCTGGGGATGCAGATAGTCAACCACATGCTTCCGTTTATGTCTCTGTCACTCTTTGTCTCTTCTCTCAGTCTATCTGGAACGCAGTCAAATGGACAAAGCGCGCTGCGAACAAAGAGAGCATTGGTATCCTCAGTACGACGCTTACTGCTCGGAGCAGCTGTGGAAATGTCAAACAGGGCTGAGATGAGAGAAGTGTTGCGAGTGGGATGAAACTGCTGACACCTCATTTCCTTTCATTCCCAGTTCTGAAGCTACTTTTGTCACAGAATGTTTTATATATGTGTAGGCCCTATCTCTCGTCACTTGTGCTTTTCACCCGACATCAACCGTAGAAACACAACACATGCTATCACGCGAATGGCTTCTTGTGAGCCATTTGTTCTGCTGTGGCAGCGTGCTCTTTGTTTGAACCTATACCGTCTGTTTCTCTCAAAATTTACTTTTCAGAGGGAGTACAGAGGGAGACACTGTTATTCAGACTGGCTGAAGGTTTTTCTGCGCGAGTGTGTTGTGATTGCTGTCTCTACTATCACTATTCTTTTCTTCCTGAAATGTAAATCTCATGTTTTAAAGATTCCTTTAATGGGAATCAAAGTCTAAATATTTCAATACAGCTATTTTATTATTCAGGAGACTCACAGGCATTTCCAGCCATCTGACTGTGAGAAATCCATGTGCCTCACGTCTTAGCGGTGCAGGTACATGGCTTCAGCTGGCAATATTACAAGGATTAGCATGGCATATGAAATATTTAGTGGATTTCTTCTCCCCTCCCTCTAAAACCTAATAAATCAAATGACTGCCAAATGTCATTAAAATGATGGTCTTTGACTGGGTAGGAGTGAGTCCCTTTTCATATTCAAATTTGGGGTGGAAGAAATGAAAGAGCAGAAAGGTTACTTGGCTTTAGCTGACAACCCCCAGTGCCCCTGACACTAGTGGGTGAAGACTTGAAGAAGGGCAGATGGAAGGAGGAAGACGGAGTTGCGGGGCACTGTGACAGAGAAAGTATTGTCTGATGTGCCAGCCGGGCGTCATTGTGGCATTGGTCTCCTGTTGGTGCAGGCAGGGTGTCTGGCCTGCTGTTTTGATTAGTCTGAGATTTTTTTTTTTCCCACTTTCCTTCTCTTTTTTTGGGCGAGGTGTCACCTCGCAGTGGATCACAGGCAGGGGCTAGTGAGACAACCAGCTGTCTCTGTCACCAACTGTCACTGGCATTGTCTATCCTTCCTTACTGGCTGAACAGATGACGGACATTTGAATGGCAGGCACCATTCTGCTCCCCCTCACATCTTCCCCAAACCCAGCATACAGAGGAATCATCGATATTCATCCCCTCGCCCACTCTCAGCCTCCCTTTCTGTGTTTTGAGTCATTCATATGTAAACTCAGAGATAAAACATATGGTGCTAATTTGCAACAAATCAACAGTGACCCAGGCTGACTCTCTACTCCAGATATTCAGTGAGAGTTACTAGACGCCCAGCACCTGTCTGTGTTTGAAGCTTTGCCTTATTCATTACCAAAGTGTGTTGGCAAAGAGTGTCAACAAAGGCACAGCAGGCCTATAATGTGTATTCTTCCCACAAGGTGACATAATGATGTAAATTATCAAAGAAAACTGATTTTGTGTAAGACGCCGAGGCTGTTGTAATTCCATTGGCACTGGTCTCACGAGACGATTTGAAAAGAAAATTATAATAGATACACAAGACACAGTTTGTTATCTTAACTCCAAAGGGAAATCAGCTTCAAAATCAATGTGAACTCAATGAATGGCAGCTGTCCTCACGTCGACACCTAATCAGGAATGACAACACTGATCTAAGATGGATACAATGAGCCAAACAAACTTTGATTTCGTTTCGCTTACATCACTGGAACCACTCATAAGGTCACAACATAAGGTATCAGATTGGGAAACATCATGAAAAACACAGCTATGTTAAAAGGAAACAGCGTTGACAAAGTTAATATCCATTATACATCAAATTGATAATGTTAATTTTGAATAAGTCAGAGGTGTGAAATATTCATGTGGAGCTGTCCAAAGTTTTTTTAAGTTCCTTTTCTCTCCTCCTTCTTCTTCTCTTCATGTTGACTTGACTTTCTTCTCCATTAATTATCATGCCCAGGAGGTTTTTCAGTGAGAGGAGCAGCCATCAGGCTGAATCATCTTGACAAGGCGGCATGGCCCAATTACACCAGTGCTCCGCAGGGCTTTGATGTGGCGGAAAAGCAGAGAGATAGGGGCAAATTGCACAGCCATATTATGGTAATGATCTGATTTAATCCTGCCACTAAACTTTATGTAGCTTGTTTAAAGAAGATGCTAACGCTAATTACAGAGGTGCACAGAGGTGCAGGGTGGGATCGGGTGGAGAAGGCTGAGCCGAGGGGCTTGTGGCTGTGGTACTGCTGCCAGGGCTGGTGGGAGTTTTCCATCTACAAAGTGCAGCTCATAAATGTTGTAAATGAAAATGAGACAAAGTGAACTTATTTCTGTTTAATTATAGATCCAGCACAGGTGAAAAGGTCAGGAGTACAGGGGGGCATGTGTGTAAGATCGAAACCTGTTGGGCTACTGTTGTTAATTAACACATCTGAGGATGGGAGGTAAAGTAGTTTTGAGAGAACGGGAAAGAGAATGAGACAAGAGGAAAGGAGGAAAAGGGGAGGGGGTTGTAGAGGGGTGTTACAAGGAACGCACGATAATATCAGCCTGTAATTAACTTGTCAGTTCAATTACAGCCCTTCAGATTGGAATTGTCTTGGGTTATGGCGCCGGGCCCTGTCTGTATGGTTAATTAGTCTGACGAGTAGCCACCATGCTCCTCTCCACTCTCCACACTGTCACGCCCGCAGCAACTTGGTTTATTGTTCCTGATGATTGACTAGCATGGAGCGAAGAGGGGATCAAACTTAAGAGAAGGAGCATGACTGATCAGCAGTCAGAGGTAAGCCGACTCTATACTTTCCCCTATTATATTTTTAATGGCTGTTCTTACTTTAAACTCTTTGCTTTCTTTTTTTTCATCAGTTATTAATGTTTGCGTAAAATGTATTATGTAGAATGTATCTGAAATAAGCTCAAGTTGATATTATCTTCAAACAGGGGGAGAGACATGAGTGGCAGCATCACTGCTGGCTGGTTAAACCTCACCACTGCTGGCTTGTCCGATAGAAAAGGGTAGACTAACCTTTATGTGAACTCACCTGTAAACCACCCACAAATGCAGATGACATTAAAGGAAAAAGTATTAAAAAAATAAATACATAAATAAAATCAAAAGAAAAATAAAGCACCACTAATGGAGCCATATTGAAGTTTTCTTAAGATGTTTTTCTTATTTGTCAGACCACAAGCCATTAGTGCCAGTGGAGATATGAAAGCGAATAAAAATATCACACTGACAAATTGCAGACTAGAGAGCAGCCACAAAGCATCCTTGTAGGAACAGACTTATCTTTGATACTGTCTGTTATAGTCATAAGGTAAACCATGTATATATCAATAGCCAGAAAAAAGTAAACATAATTATCTGTTTGCATTATACTGAGAGGGAGATCAAAGATATTTGGCATTCTCAGATGCGTTTTTAAACTTTTTAAATCCAAGTGAAGTGCTATAAATATACATTAGAAAAGATAGTTCCAGTGTCTGGTTTGGTTTGTCCTCTGTGTTACCTCTCCTTCTCAGAAAAGATGAGGACATCTCCTGGGATGCTGAAGGCCTCTTTGTAAAGATTCATCACTTACACAGGCAGTTGTGTGTACTATCACAGCTCGTGGTGTAACTCTTTGAAATCTCAATCTTATGCAGAACTTGCACTTGTGAAGGACTTGTGAAGATGTGTCAGGCATTTTGACACAGGTATAATCCGCACTGGGCCAGAGTGGATTGGTGTATTTTGTCAGAGTCTCAGAGGAAACTTTGACAGTTTTTCCTCCACAAGATACTAAATGTATTCATTTATTTCATGAAACATATCCATAAAGATGGTTAAATTACAGTGCTCAAATAGTCAAATTCAATTACTGTGCGTTTGTGTCCATTTGCTTAGCCATTTGGCTGTGTAGTGGGATTCATTTTGAGCAGACGTGCTTATGTGCAGTCCAACACACGATGGTATGCATAGTCCAAATGCTAACTGGGTGAGAAGTGGGTCTGATCAAGAAAGGGAGAAGTGTGAAAAATCATCAACAGTGACTAAGGTTCACAGTTTTCATTGTTTTTAACACTCAGTTTTAACAGTAGTACAAGCAAGTAGCCTAAAGATCAGCTGTTCTTCATATTTAAAAAAAAAAAATTTCCCTGGTATCAGTAAACAGCTACAACATTTAGATGATGGTCTGCAACGCTGTGTGTAGGCTCAACATAGGATCAACTCATAACCATGCAAATGTCTTTACTAGTAAAGCAGCAATAATATCACAGGTATCTTTTTAAAAACATAGTAACTAATGGAAATGAATTAATACTGTTTTGCAATACCAACAACTTTGAATTTGAGTATGGGTCAGCTACAACTGACAAATAACTACATTTACCTCGAAAGTCCAGTGGCATAAAGCTCATGGTAGTTGTAGCTCAGGAGGAACACTATTTAAACTGAACACAGTGACAAACAAACTCTACTGTCAAGTAGTGGCATGTTGACAGACAAATGCAGACATACCAGGGCACGAGTATGAGTATCCGGTCCTTAAGTCTGACGTCATTAGTCGTTTCCAGGTCCAAACTCCGCTTCAGGTCCCAAAGTCAAATGGCATCACTGAGAGTTAGAAATTGTCTAAATTCTTTCATCTGTAATAAAATGATCAGTGTGGCTGCTCTACCAGGTGTAACAATTAAGTTTAACATCCAGGCATCTATGAAAACAGAATTTATGAAGTTTAACGGAGTTAGAAGTTAGCAGGGAGTTAGCTCGCTAGTTTCCACCTAAACATAATATACCATGTTCTGACTGAGGGGTTTCTGAAAAATTAAAACGTACAGCTCTGCTATCACTTCCAACATAAATGAAGACAGAAAACTAAACAGCAGTGACGTTTGTAGGGTTACTGAAGTTGGGCTGGCTGGTATATAATGATGTGCTCCGTGGTGGCTAGCTACACAGCTATGTTAGCATAATATAAACACAGTGAAGCTGCAGAATGAATGCTAACTGGAAAAAAGTTAACGCGAGGGTTCCTGATGGTTAGGGACAAATGCAATTGCATGGCAGGATGCTGTAAATGGACCAAACTTCAGTCAGGAGAACAACTGAGATAATCCATCCACAATACGAGGTTAGTCATTAATATGCTGCTGCATGGGCTGGGCTGTAGTTACATTGTAAGGTTTTAAAAACTGACCTTTAAAACGAACAGTGGTAATAAAAACTGAGAGAGGCCGACAGCAATCACTGCCTTTTTTGGTGGGCTTGTTGAGATTAAATAGAACAAGATACAAAGCATTAAAACATGTTAAAAACACAACAGCATTAATAAACGCAGAGTAGTTTGGACCCGGAAGCAGGGTTCATCACGTCATCACTTAAAGACCGGATAGACAATGGCATAGGCTATGCCCTAAACTCTGCAGAGATTTAACACCAGGCCTATAAATCAAGCTTAAGAGTATGATGTTGTCAGGGTTCTTTGGAGGCCATACCATCTGCTACAATACTTCCTTTATCTTGTTGCTCAAGCTGCTTCTTTATGACTCCAGTTGTGTGACTGTATATCTGGAATCAATGGATAACAAAAACAAAAACAATTAGACTGCTTAAAACCTTTGTGCACTGATATATTTTAGACTAATAAATTCAACAAAAAGAACAGTGTCTGACAAAGATACTGGATTCAAGAATTAAGATCTAAACTGTGTTAAATCAAATATGTCTTTATAATACAAATTTGGAGTGACCTTGATATGTATATGTAAGTGCCTGTTCTGAAGTACTGGTAGCATGACTAAAATGGCCATTAAAGGGAGAACATTAATTCTTAAATCCAATTCAAACAGCTGACACATGATTACACATTTCACCATACTTCATCAGTTTGAACTCTCCACAAAAGATTTAGAGATTAATAGACTGCAGTCACTGTGGAGTTGCTGGTGATAAAAAAAAATAGCAGTTACACCCTTGTACAAAAACATTGTTTTTCTGTGAGCATCTGCCATAAGAATATGTCATCCGCTTGAGGTTATGCTGTCCCGGTCACTGAAGAAGTCTTGGCGATGAGGGGCAGGGGTGGTGGTTGCACAAAGTCATGATGAGGCTTCCTCTCTGCCTTGTTCTCCTGCATGTATCTGTCAGCTTGTGGCCTTCAGAAGTCAAGCCCAGAAGGCCCTCTGGGGCTCTCTCTATCTGACACTGTCATTACTGGACAACGTACAAATGTTGTGGTTTACAAGACTGAAAACAAAAAGGAATTGTGTTTCTTTTTCTCATTTCAGAGCAGCAGAGAGTGTGATTGTGCACATATTTACTGGAAGTGAAATGATCCATTAAAAAATGGCTGACCTATTAATCAAATCTGGCAACAGCAAGTAAATAGAGAAAGGCTTGTTGAATCTCATATCCAAGAAAGGATTTATGATTTTACTGCCTGCCATTGCACACTCTGTTTAAAGAGTTCATGATTTTTCTTTCTCTCTTTTTTTGATGATTCTTTTCCACTTTTTTGTTTTATTTGTTTATATCTGTCTCTGCCTTACATTAAAAAAAAGCATGATCGATTTGATAGAGTGATGATAATCAGATTGGTCTGGTTCTGATATAGTAGCATTCATCCATATGAATCCACCTCACTATAAATGACACCACCAATGTGGAATGCACATTTCATGGATAAGTTGGCATGCAAAACCTGTGTTGCAAGAAGGCTAAATTCAAATGAGCTCTGTTATCAAGCTTCTCCATGGTGACTTGCCACTGGCTGTACTGCTAGCATGGCCATTATCCAATAGTGCAAACTCTTTGATCAGTTATAACCAATACTGTGGCAGCATCACGGGCCAAACTGAGGTTTGTACCATTCTTTTCCATTTTGCAACTTGTTTACAAGATACTGAGGAGCCTCTTCCCTCTTTGTAGCTGTCAGTCTGGTTAATTATCATTGACAATACAGTTTGGCCCACAACACTTGGGACATGTCTTCAAAATGTGATGCAGACAACACGTTGGAAAATTCTGAAACTGCAAGGGGCTGGGTTAACAGTCCAAAATTAATCTGAGAATTACTTTGTGTTACAGTGCTGTTAAGCCCATGCACAAAAATAAAAGGTACTGAACTGATTAAAGTGTTACCCTTTTTTTTTTACTCCCTGGAAGGATCAAACATAGACATTCAGCCAGTTTCTTTTAATGCTGCCATAAAAGTGTCAATTCCCTTGAAGACATGTGAGGGAATGATGCGAGAGCTGGAGAAGCACAATGCCTCATATTGTTTGAAGACTACACTATCATTATGTGTATGTACCAAATGTGAGCTGCACCCACCATATTAAAATAGTCAATGGCATTTGAACCCCTATCCATTGGTCCAGTACCTTTAGATGTACTGTCTAGATTAGACTTCAATGCATTGCTTTCAAATAAAATATTACAATACAAATACACGCATACAAGAATAGTTAAAGAACAAACCTGCATAAAAATCTAGATATAAAGATAAGCCTGTTCTCATTTCTTTCTCATGTAATAGCGTAGTGTACTCATATCAAAAAGTTATCCTAAAGAGAGTAAAAGACAATCATAAAGTTGTCATAGTTCACAAACTGTGCAGAGCTGCTTTATGAGATGACGCCACAAATACCAAATCTGTCTGTTATTGCAAGTGACATTGTCATTATGCACTGACACAGCATCCCTGCTCTAGTGGGGCATAAAAATGTCCTACTAAACCAGCAACATAAACATGCTGATAAATTACATTTATATGCCATCAAGCTGCGACATTTGCTGACACCAAAAATGTTTCTCCAGATCTGCAGAGGCGATGGTTCTCATTATCCAGCTGAGGAGTGAGCACCGCTGAGTTGTTAATGAAAAATACACAGACAGTGACCTTTGTAAAGTCTCCCTGCAAATGACAGAGTTAACAAACTCCAGTCAGGGAGCAGTGAAAACTAGAAGCAGAAGGAGATGGCCTTGCTGCTCAGGATATACTGAAAGAATTCAACATTTAATCTGTCTGAATCCTCAGGTTATCGTGTCGGATGGACGCTGATGGGGTCAGAAAGGTCACAGTGGTTGCTAACTCACGTGTCTGCTCCAGAAATCACAGCTGCAGAGGGGAAAGAAAAAAAAAAAAGGAAGAAAAAAAACTGTAGGCCTGAGTTCTGCCCAGGCACTGGGGGAGTTGGAACAAGTCAAAAGACGACAGTTTGATTCCACAACGAGTGTGCAGGAATTTCTATAATGGCTAATGTCTTAATTAGCCCATAAGAAATAATAGAGCCCAGGACTAAAACGCAGCCCGCCAAATCATGACAAAATGGCAGTAATGGTTCATTTGGATTCCTAAAAAACATGCAACTCATTAAGCATTAGGGTAACAGGCTAATTTCCTATTTTGCAGACAAGGTTTTATAGGGCAAAATCAAATGCAAAACTTTATTAAACATAGGTGTGTCCAGCAGACAGCACATAAAAATGATATTTTGTTTCCTTTTATGTATCCAGATATGCAAGCTAGTATTCTTGTGGTATTATTGTACAACTGTAAAGGCGCATTGGAAAACAATTAGAGGATTTACTGCCAAGTATCAAATTAAACCGCCTGTGACCTCTGGGTTCACTCAGTCGTTTTCATAAATCCTTGCTTGGACTGATTTATTGAAAGACCTTAAGACGGGTTACCAGACGAACTGTGAATTTGCTGAGTTGATGATGGCACTGTGTTTTATATACCCCAGCCTATTAGGCTCCTTTGGAGCTTAGCTGATCACTGCTGATGAAAGGGTCAACACAATGACAGTTGCAATATGAGATGCAATCAGCCTTGGGGTCATTAATGCTGAGGTAATCATCCTTTATAGTGGTACCAGTTTATAAAAGATGAACACAGCATTGCCAGCAGACGGTGAAAAAGGATTATTTTGAATGCACTCAACTCTAACAAGACATGGGTGGAACTCACAATACCAGAATAGTATGGATCATGTCAGATGCGTCCTTAATCTCATACAGTACCCTAAAATTGCTTTAAAGCTGTCTTTGTGCTGTCTAGTTTTAATCAAATCCATCCATCTGGAGAGCCGACACACTTCAATAAAACGCTAAACATTATTTTTAAATCCTAGCTGACACATCCTGAGCACCAGTACTGCCTCAGAAAGTTTCACTTTGTTGAGTTGTTCTTTGCTCCACGGCAGGTGCCCTTTCTCACGCTCTCACTGAGACCATATGGGCCCGTCCAGCCTCAGCCTCAGCCTGCAACAGGCTTACTGTTTGCCAAAGCCCTGTCACACCTGAGTACAGAAGATCAAAGAGCCCTGCAGTGCCTACAACCACACAGCTGCTGCACGTGCCAAACTTCCTTCTCTGCTCCACCAGCTTTGCTTTCAGCACATGTGTTTTCAAGGTTGACCACTAATCCTCCATTTATGTGCATTATTCAGTCTCTAGAATTTACTGGAGTGACAGCTCTGGAAACTCTCACTTATGTCATTGTGTCTTCGCTAGTGTTATCCCCTCATGTCAGTTTAATTTTTAGGCTCTTTGTCTGTTTGTTTTTGTTTGTTTGTTTCGCCTTAACTGTGGAAAGCCACATTTTGGGAGTACCATTGAAGCGAGAGCTTCTGCCATCTCCCTCGGCCAAACCATAACCAGTAAGGCATAATTGTCGTTGGGGTTTCCACTTGTAAAACAATGGCTTTGGCCCGTGATAGAGGCAGTTTTTCATACCAGCCAGCTGCATAGAAGAGTGTTTTCTGTTTAGCACTGAATTAAAACTCCAAATTGGGACTGTCATTAGAGAATTCCACAGGGACTGCTAACAATGCAAAATGCTTACTTAAACCAAAGCAAGAGGAACCTCTGGGCCAAATAAATATTCTAGATACAGCCTCGTATCTGAGCAACAAACAAACAAACAAATTAAAAAATATCACCGTCTGATTAAAAAGAAAGAGAAAGGATATTGATTAGCACTTGGCTTGCAGACTTTTTTTTAATTGTGTCTAACACGTATGGAGGGACAACTTGAAAATAAGCCCATATTTTCTGTCCTCATCCAGCAAACAGTTTTTATGTGATCTTATTGACTTCTGCAGATGCAGGCAATCTCAGTTTACTTTTTTGTTGCCAGGACTGATTTGGAAAAAAAAAAAATCACCAGATGTCCCTTTAATGCTCTAAGCCACATTAATTTCCACTGGGAAATCCTTCTTTGTCCTTTTACATCAAGTGAAATGGGGATTTATTTGTACTTTTCTATCCCCTAAATGAAACTAGTCCAAAAGAATATTATCAACTGTGTACGTAGCTCTAAATTAAGCATATTGTGCTTTGTCTTATGTTCTGGTAATGTGAGAGTAGTTTACATTGCATTGTTTCTACTAGAAGGAATAGATACCTGATATTGATTGTACAGTGTGCGGTGTGAAGAGTGGATGTTAGCATTTGAAACAATTCGACATCTGTACTTGAACATAACAAAAACATATCCTCATGTCATCCTATAGCATACCTAAGGACGTGAGATAATCAGCTTCATGAATTCATGTTGTACAGACACTTTGAAGAAATTATCCAAATGTATTTATTGATAATGCAGGCAATGGTAATACCGTTTATGTAACTGTGTAACGGAGAAATACTCCAATTACAACAATAGTGTACTTATTGTCACACGTAAAATGTGGAAACAATGACAATCCTCGCTCGATCTGTGCCCAATATTTTTTTTATCAGATGAGGATGTATGTTTTGAATAAACTACAGTTCACTGAAAAAAGCCGCTTGCTCGCATAACTGATATTCACTGTACCATTACCGAGATGTAAGCAAGGCCACGCTTTTATTTTATGATGCAGATGTTTATCAGAAATGAGTCACAGCTCCTTGGCACTAAAAAGCTGCACTGTGATGTACCGCCATTATTGTCTGACTGCCAGATGCAGCGGTCTCAATTTAATGATTTCATGACAACTGTTAAATCTCGGTGAAGCCGCAGTGTTAGAATATCCCTGAGGTCAGACGTGGACCACCGCTCCAGAGTTTTCCGTAAAGAATCGCATTCAAGATGTTGCAGTTTACTCTTGAAACGAGATATCTACTATTTGAATGAAATAATGCCTAACTGTGATTTACTTGCCCACAGCCCTGACAGCAGGATGTTTAGGATGGACTGTTTTGGAAGAGGACTGATTGTAGAGAAAGTAATAGACAATATGGTATGAATATGGTTTGGATTCAAATATAACATCAACTTCAGGTTAGACTAAGTGCCGTAGTAGTATTGCCTTTTTAAAACAATTTTATTATCTTGCCTTTACTTGTAAGAAAACCCAGTTTAAAACACATGTTCCTCACTGATTTACAGCTGATCACTTTAAGGCTTCAAATAATATTTCTTCCACAGTTTTGAAAAATAACTAAAAAGCAGCATGGTCACTTTTCCGGGCCACTATTGGCAAGCCATGCTGAGCCTGCTAAATCAAATGATGTACTATAAATCTGTGGGGTGCAGATATTCTAGAGCACATATCAATTCAAATACCACAAACCTGGCTGACAGATAGTATTTAGAAAATTAATGCTGCTTGTAAAACATGGAGATGAAAAATGAGCATATGGTATGTTTTTGTGGTGTCTTAATTAAACATTCTTGACCCAAACCCGAAGAGAAAAAAAAAAGATTTAAATCTCTTGTTGCTTTAATTTAAAGACATGTAATGCAGTAATTTTAACTGTGGATTTTACATTCCCAATAAGCAGAGATATTTTGAGAGAGCCCTTATTGCAGTATTTCATGAAAATAATGTTCACATACATTGCAATATCTCGAACCACAAGCAGGCCTTCAAAAAACTGGATGGGTGTCAGCCCAACAAAATTCCAAACTAGTATTCTTACAGGGTTGTTTTCCATCAAAAACTAACGCAGATGTTCATGGTGAAAAGTAACTTTTTCAAGAACTGAGAATAAGTAAGCAAAACCAGTGCTGCTGAGAATGTTAGCAGACATGAATTGTATGTGTTGTCAAATGACATGCTGCTTGTGTTCCTAAGAGATGTGGCTTGTCAGCTAAGCTGTGAAAGGGTGGGAAAGGATGTACCAATAGGAACCAGAAGGTTTAGGGGTCATTTGTAAAGTAGTGACAACATGCCACTCACCAAATCAGCTTTAGTCTCTCTAATGTAAAAATTAACCATTCTCTTTATGCCGACCACAGCGGATTTGAGAGTTGCTGGGCTACACGGCTGTGCACTGCTTCCTTCATAATTCAATAAGGATCAGTTTCACTACAGAGAGCACTGGCGTCAGGGAAGGGAAATCTTTAGAGCGAATACAATGCAGAATGAAGTGCAAATGCTGAAGCTTGCCGAAAGGTTTCGATTTTGGTTGTCATGCGCTCCGTGTTAGACTGGGGTTGAGAGCATTTGGTCCGTCGCCTAATGTGTTCGTGTTGGCACTCTTCTTCTCACCCGAATGGGTGCCAGATGTCTTTTTTTCTGATCTGAAGGTTTGAATCACAGTGGCTCGGCAGGCCCTTACGCTGCTCCAGCAACCACCAGCAATGTACACGCTAACTGGCACCATTTAATGAGTCACAATTGCTTCAAAGTGAAATTACATCCATTTAAACCTGTCTTACACATCACGCAAAGAAAAAAAGTGTCTACCTTCAATTTATAGCCGAATGAAAACCACAAAGACAAAAGTAGAACATGTGCAAGTTATTATGGATACATTCTATTCTCAATGATGAGAGCAGCATGTACAAAATGGGAGAGGGAGGGGTGGCATAATCTCTGCCCGGCATATTTGTATGATACCAGACTTTGAAATGGAAAAATCAAAGCAAAGCTTTTTGGAACAAAAAGTGAACTCTCTTGCTGTCTCTTCACGACCAGGCATGGAGTATAATCATCATTTTAGCTATTGGTTCAGGCCATCAAAGGCTGTGTGCTCCATTACTATATCATAGGTGATCACAGGAAAGTCAGAAGACATGTTTGGTGAATAAAAGCAGGCTAGGAAAAAGTACAGTCTGAGCTGCTGACAGAGTACAAAGAGGGCAGATTGTTTTGGCATGTAAAACCTACGCTCACATATAAGTGAATATAGGGCTATAAAGACTTAATACAACACTGGGGAGTTATGGAAAAAGTTGGTGCATGGCCTATACTTTGAGGCACGGGGCTACCATGTCCCAACAGCTGTCCACAGCTGTGTGGGTGGCTGAAACAGTGGCAATGGCACTCACACTGACATTGGATTTATCCAGCGTGCTTGTCAGAGCCAGAACACAGAAATATACAGCCATGGTACTGTCAATGGCCAACATGCTTGGGTGTGTGTGCGGTGGCAGGCCATTGAGCCAGTGTCAAAGACATTTCCCAGAGGCAGACAACAACACGCTATGAGAATTTCTATTATTAACAACACCAGAGCAAACATGTGAGGAGACCAGCTGGTTTAGAGAGAACCAATGAAATAATTCATTAAACACCAAAATGCATCATAAAAATAAAACAAAAAGACTCAGCAGTGTCTATCTTTAGCCATCTAATTTTGGTGCCCCCACCAACAATGTACAACTTTGACACAAATAACATTTCGTGCTCTCAACAAAGCTATCTCAGTTCAATCTGACCATGTGGCTCCTCTCTGACAAAGGAAACAGGCTAATAAATGTGCTGCTATGCCTTTGATACAACTTATGGTTTCTTAAGTCTTGCCACACTCTCATGTCAAGCATTTTGGCAAATGAGCTGACTCTAAGTCTGTAGCTGAATCTTAATGTCTTCCACCCCTCTAGTGTGCAGTGCAGCCTCAAACACCCTGGAAAAGAAGAGAAAGAGCAGGGGGAAGTAACACCTGGTTCCCTGGAGCCCCATCGAGGCACTTGGATGGAAATAGTCTGTGCGGTGCCACCCTGAATGGCCCGTGTGCCGCTCGGCTGCGGCATGAGGGACGTTGAAGTGTGTTACCAGAACAACCAGCTGAGCAGATGATCTGAGGCAAGAAGCACTTTGCGATGACATTTAAACATCTAGGTGAGAGGTGGGGTAACATGGGGGAATGGGTTTGTGTGTGTCTGAAAGAATGTGTTTTGATTGTGTGTCAGGACTAGCAGGGTGAAGTCAGGTAACCTGTCACTAATAAATCGTTGTGTCCCAAGCATATGCTTTACAGGCAGCCCATCCTTCTCTGGCAGTTGTTGTAAAACTATCAGCCACAAGAAGAAAAGTCCAGCCAACACGTTTTCTGAAACACACGCATATGACATGCAAGTTGAAATATTTGATCATGAAGGTGGTACCATTACACACACATGGAAGCACACGCTGGACTTGGCGCATCAACTTCACAAGACGTGCTCCTCTCCCACTGCGTTAAAAGTGGAACCACACAGTGCTGCTGCCCCTATCTGCACATCTGGAGGCGCTGCTGCAGAAGGCCGCAGTCTCCTCCTCCTGCACAGTCCTCATAATCCTCAACCCTTATTATGAATCCCATCTCACTGTGTCCGTAATTATTCCACACATGCTTATGCAACAAAGCAGTAGCCAAGCCAAATGACAAACAGACCAAAGCTATAAATTAAGACCTATTTCTTATTTTAATGGCTTGCACTCTCATAATGTTTGCCACTAATTCTGTGCTGCAAAAAGTGGCAACAGTGCACTTTTCTCTGTGCATCACTCATTAACACACAGTATCTAAGCAACACAGCAAATATAGCGTGCGGTGAGAATGGAAGAAAAAAAGAAACATTAGTTGCCCCTTTGTAAATCAATTTCTCCAGTGGGTTTAAATAATCTGGCGGCTTTAAAGGCACAGCAATATTGTTTTAATTAGTGTCGTGAATCTTCATGCACAAAATCAGTCATCTCGCTTAAGACCAGAATTTAGAATAAGAGCCAAAAGAAAAACATTTCTTTGGGTAAGTGGCACTATAAATCCCTATCAAGTGTCAAGCACTTTCTCAATTATGTTCAATCACAGAACACCACATAAATCCCCCAAATCTCTCTATTATACCAGCTCTGTTCATGGTATCATGCATAGATTCTGCTGTAAAAAAGAGAATTCACCATGTCAGGTAAGAATGTTCTGAGTGTTGACCTATCTTTCTTTCTTTAAAAAAATAAATAAATCACTTGAAAATCTGTACCAATTTATCTCTTTATAACAAAAACGTGAGAAAAGTTCTTTCCCAGCCCAAAGCTTGCCATTGAGCCATACCTTGCACTCACTTAATCAAGCAGTCATGTGGCATGATGTGGCAACTGCCTGGGTGCATAAGTACACGTCTTGTGGTTCACTCTGGTTTAAGACAGGATGGATGTGGCACTAGTGGCAGCCTGTCTCAACTTGTTCCTGGTTTGTTTGTTTTGACAGTCAGCTAAGACCCCATGGGCAGGCCCTCTTATTGCCTGGGTTGATCCAAAAACATAAAGCATTTATTTTATTATTTTAGAGAAAGAAATAGAAGTCACATTATCCTCATATGGAATCCTTAATACGGAAAGATGTTGCCCTGAGAAATGTATTTCAAAAAATGTCATTTAATTTGTTTAACTTTTTTTTTTTATCCCCAGCCTTCTG
Organism: Tylochromis polylepis; assembly: GCA_015107715.1. Lineage (NCBI taxonomy): Eukaryota > Metazoa > Chordata > Actinopteri > Cichliformes > Cichlidae > Tylochromis > Tylochromis polylepis. The sequence continues at coordinate 47,183 of VVHJ01000425.1, read as the reverse complement.
GCTTTTTCAAAAAGAACCGAGACACTTCACAGCACACCATATGTATGAGCATTAATCAAATGTTCATGGGCCTTGCCTTTAGTACCCATTTCACAATATAACAAATGTTCCTCCGAGCAGCACATCTGTAGAGGATGTCAATAAAGGCCTTTGAAATGTACACCAACGCCAACACTCGGTAGACAAGAAAAGGGGGCTTTGAAACAGCTCCTACTTGAGGTGCTCACTGAAAGGAAGACCAGCGGGGTATTAAAAAGACGTCCGTTTCCCCAACTTTTTTCTATATGTAAATCCACATTCCCCACGGGTTCCGTTTCTCAGCGAGGTATCTATATATGGAGCCACTTTATTATGGACAAATCCTCTTTAATGTTCTTGTCGGTGGAAGAACAGCTGGAGCAGAGATAAAAATGAGGAAGCAATCTCCACCAGCTGTTGAAGTATTAATACAAAAATTAACTACTGTGTGTTGGTTAATTGCTTTCTGCTTAATGTGCTTTCAAAAGCCTTGATTCCTCTTTTCTGTTACACAATTGCAACTGCGGCGGGATATCAAGAGGCCTGTGAAATTAAAGATTCCATTTAAAGGAGCAGCCCTCCTTACCCCATTCTTCTCACGGCTCAGCGGTCATAATGGACTCATGTGTTGAATAACCAAAATGGTCACATTAGACACCTGCTACTGTGGTCTTGGTAGATACAGATAGGGAACTCTTTCAGACTGCAGCAAACACAAGTGCCGCTCATCCGTCAAGAGCTCATGCAAACATTTCCATAAGTGAGACTGTAAGTTTATCATGCTCCACTCTGTCCCATTCCAGCAATCACACGCCCACACAGCCGGCTGAGTGACGACGAGTGATTTCAAACAGCACAGCTGGTATATTCGCTTTTACTGCCATGCGTTTTATTTGCATTATTATCTGTTGCCACCTCACTCCTCAGATCCACACTGACTGAGGCCACATGGAAGCAATTTAGAACGACGTGTCCCTTTACGGAAAACAAAGAGAATTTTTTTTTTCTCGGTTTAAGGAGTCACAGCTCTCCTCCTCTGGGGCCCATACATGCACGGGTCGTCTCTCCAGCACATTTAATTCCATGCTGTAAAAACATTAATCAGAACCAGATGAAGTGGGGAGAAATCTAAAGCGTTATGGTTTTATGGATAATTTGAGGTAATTTATGCAGGATAAATAAGAAAATAATGAGCACCAGTCAGAAGTACACAGGACACTGTTTGTTGTTTGGACATTCATTTGCTACAATTGCTCCACTTAAGAACACTAATTAATTAGTCTTATAAAAGCCAGACAGACAGACAGACAGACAGACAGACAGACAGACAGACAGATAGATAGATAGATAGATAGATAGATAGATAGATAGATAGATAGATAGATAGATAGATAGATAGATAGATAGATAGATAGATAGATAGAGAGCAATCCTTTTGAAATATCCTTTTGAAATTTTTCAAATAGAAAAACCATCTTAACTCCATTTTTTTTCCCGTTGTTGTCCATTAGATGGCTTACTTGTACCACAAACTCCCAGCATATCTGAGGGGCTCATAGTTCATGATTAGGCCAACGTGGTCAACGTCTTCCAGGAAAACAATGCTGGATTAGAGAGCAGTGTGACATATGAGAGGTCAGAAAGAGGGCTGCCACTGCAGAACAAGAAGCCAACAGACAATGAAGTGGCAAGCCAGTTTAACACATGTTATTGCTCTTCCAAACACTGATATCGAAAAAAAAGAAAAAAGAAGAAAGCACAATTAATGAATGGCTCTTATGCTTTGAAACATACATGTGAGGATGTGCAACAATCAATGAAAAAGTAGCAGTTTTTACAATTTTTATTTGGAATAAAAATCACCAAGGAAGAAAATACTAATAAGAATTTTTTTAATGTGCATTAAGCAGTATTAAAGAATGCGAGTTCAAGTATGAGACAATCCATCAGTAGCCCTGTTGGAAGGATACAGGAACATAGAAGAGGAAGGCAGGGGTGGATGGATGCCAAATAAATAAACTGAATAAAAATCAATTTTGTATATTTATCCCAATAGGATGATTATAGAGATGATAAGATGGTATGGAATCATAACCTCATCATCCAACCAAAGTTATATATGGAAAATTCCCCTCCTCCTCACTGCTTTGATATTGCATGTGTTGTGAACATGGAGTCTGTTTCTCTGTTCAAGCAGCACCACCTCGAACTGTCATTAAAGCGCATGTCCTCAGGTGGAAAATGACTTCTGTGGGGGAGCTTCTCCAATGATAACATGGATTTGCTCTAAAATACGTTGCTTTTCTCAGAGCATCATGAATAAGTAAACGTTTACGAAAACCCTTTTGCATTTTCACCATCGTTCCTAATGCTTTTGCTTTCAAGATGCATATTGGGGCATGCATAAAACATCCTCTCCCCCCCCCCCCCCCCCCCCCCCCCCCCCCCACTACACAGCT